>KZ106616.1:0-46426 GCA_000504385.2 Exutisphaerella laricina CBS 326.52 | reverse complement strand
ATGATACGGAGGACGTTCAGGCCAGCGATGAGACCGGCGTCCTTAGTGGCTTGTCGTTGCGAGTCGTTGAAGTATGCTGGAACAGTTACGACAGCGTTGTTGACTGTGCCACCGAGGTATGACTCCGCGGTCTCACGCATCTTGGTGAGGACCATGGATGAGATCTCTTCTGGTGTGAACTGCTTCTCCTCGCCCTTGAACTCGACTTGGATGACAGGCTTGCCAGCCTTGTCGATCACCTTGAAAGGGAAGTGCTTCATGTCTGCTTGTACTTCTGCGTCGGCAAACTTGCGGCCGATGAGTCGCTTCGCATCGAAAACGGTGTTTGCTGGGTTCATGGCGACCTGGTTCTTGGCGGAGTCACCGATTAACCGCTCAGTGTCTGTGAAAGCAACGAATGAGGGTGTTGTCCGGTTGCCCTGGTCGTTGGCAATGATCTCAATACGGTCATCTCTGAAGATACCCACGCAGGAGTACGTGGTACCCAGGTCGATACCGATTGCTGGTGCCATTGTGTTGTGTCTCTGTCGGGTACGGTGATTGTATTGAGGTGTTGGAAGTTTGCGTGTGGTAAAGAGCTCTCAAAGGAAGTGTAGAGAGAAGAGGCTTGTGAAGTTGTTTGTGTGATCAAGAATTTCGAGGAGGAGCGAAAAAGAGGCTCTCTTAACATGTGACGGGAGTGGCCGAGTAACCCTGCAACCACCGTGCCTCTCTCTTTCTCGAAGCTTCTGTTTCCAACGCGATTGCTCTGGCGACGGCGAGATTCTTCGATGTGGCGACATTGCGTAGCCCATCACCCTCGTGGTTCATCATGATGCTAGCTCTACGAAGACAGTATCCTGATTGTTCTCATTACGATCCACTAGGTACGATATTTGTTGTCTGCTTGCTTCACATGTCTTCCACACAGAAGGCGCTAAGAAACTGCTCCAGGTTGTGGCGGGATCAGGTCAGGACCCCACCTCCAATCTGAAAGCCTTGAGACGACGTCATATTGGGCGAAAATGCTTACCGCGCTATGCACGTGACTAGCACTGGCCATCATTGCAGCATTTGTTGCGACGAGGACAGCAGCCATGGGCATTGGAGACAACAATGACATCTTCGGCCATCGCAATGGTAACGGAGTTCATTCGGACGAGCATCGATACTCCAAGTACCGGTTTGAGGCTGCGCGCCAGTACCTCAGCACGTTGGACGCACTACTACGCTGCAGTTGCGATCGCTGGAGCACTTTGACCAAGCCCTGGACTTCTGTATAACACGTGTAGTGGACCGTGATTTCAGGAACCAGTGCTTCGATGGCGGGCAGATGGAAAACGCTGCAAGCTTCACAACGCTGAGTTTGCGTGGTGCTTTTCTGACAGGAACCACTGTCCGTCTACAACACAACTAGCCGGTCAACGTAAAGGACTGGACCTGGTGAAGGGAGTATCGATGCAAGTGTCAAGTCATGTATGCGAAGTATGGAGCTGCTGCCAGCCGCGATCGAGGCGGCGCATCACGCACCTCGAAGCGATGCTATGCCACAGCTTATGGTCCTTTGTGACAATGGGTCACGCTCGAATCAACTGGTATGCAGGCGCGCCTGCTTTCTAACCACTTTTATGTCTGTATCCTAAAGACGACGGATTTAGCAATAGTTGACATATCGTGCTACCGTGGCCACGTGTAGCGAGGAAGTCAATCGCCCAGCCGCACGCTATGGGCGAAATTGAGTGAGTGCATAGCCACAGTAACTCGTGTCGATACTGGACTAAATGCTCGAGATACGCAACACCCAGCAAAAGCAGTTTTACAAGATCCGATGTGGGTTCGATACCCTCAGATACCGCTCCAATTTCAGGTCATGTTCGACCAGAAGTGCATATCATCACTAACATCATACTTCGCCTACATGACTTGACTTGGCATCATACTGCCATCGCCAAGTCCAGCTCCCCCTTGACTAGCCCCAACTCCGACTGCGAGCGAAAGGGCTGACAAGTCCTCACTTGCGTGGCCTCCAATTCCACCTAGCTCTCAGGTTCCAGTACCGAGCTTTGAGCTCATCGTATTGTCGTCTGAAACCATCTCTCTCGTTCTTCATTTCTTGGTAAGCATGCTTGTATTGCTTGAGCTCGCGGCTTTTGCGGTGCAGCTCATGCTCTCGGTGGCGAAGTGCTGACTTCAGCAGCTCGACCTCACTTCGAAGTGCTGGCACGTCTGTGCCGTACCGCTGCCGTGTGAGCTGGTTGATCCTGTAAGTGGGTGTGTGGAATGCCATTCACTGCTTGGTTCCTTTGACTTGGATGGGTATCTCAGATGCTTCGTGTTAGTGGTCGATCTTGTTGGTGCTATTGGAGAAATGCACTTGCTGCGGAGTATGACAGCGGAATGTGGTTGGCCACTTTGCAGAAGAGAGTTTGATGGGGGCGTGCAGCCTTCTCATATCTATCCAGTTGGCGGCAGTGCCATTGTTTGTGCATTACCGCGTCCGTGTAAGAAAATCCGAGAAGTCATCAGACGGGGCATGAACTTTCGAGGGACGCCTTACACGTGTGAGTCAAAAGGCTGCAGATAACTCTGTAACCCGCACAAAGAGACCTGCCAGCCAGTACTTGCACACCGGTGCAAAGAGCTGCACTGTAAGAGGGCGGTGCTCATCTGCCTTGAGGAAGACATGATGAGCTGACAGAAGCCAGCACTGCCACCGCTGTGCACCCTGAGGCAGCTTTCGCTGGAGACGAACCTGAGGCCGCCCTTCGAGTCACAGCACAGTGCTGAACACTATCGAGAGGCATAATGTAGCGCACTAGGCGCCCAGGTGTTGTTGACGGACTGCAGTAGGATACGCCCCGTGGATGTGTCGTATCTTGTTGGAAGCGGTGCAAGATATCCGCTTGACTTGGTGCCAACGAAAGTGACGTGCATAAAGCTCGGAGTGCGCTTTAAATAATGTGGTCGACTATTATACACTGCCACCCATACACACTACGCCTGCGCGAGCTGTCACGGTGACTGGTGGTGAGAAGATACATATATAAAATATGTCGTCGCCATGCTGTCCCAGATGGTCTTGGCCGCCGCACGCGCTGAGTCTACCTTCGCCTTGGCAACTATCATGTTCCAGAACACGAAATTACTTTATAATGCGCAAGTTTGAGGGGGAGGGAAGTACGAGTGAAATATGTGTTTTCATAGCAAAGCTCAGTGCCTGGGTTTAGGGTTGTAGTAAGAGCTAGGTAAACTCATGGGACGCCGTTAGCGTCGTCGATATACGTTGTAATTACCGGAGCGTGTCGCAAGCCAGACGGAGCATGATGCTGAGCAGTGAGCTCTGCTTCTGCTTAAGCACAGCATGTGACAAGAGACAATTGAACTTTACACCATCAAGGACGCCTGCCAACATTCGCCGCTACTGCATGGTGACTGAAGTGCAAGAGATAGGAGCCTTGATGGTGTAAGGGCGGGACAGGAGTGTATTGTACTCATGCATCGCGCATGGCTAATCTACGCAGCCATCGCGCTCCCATAGCATGAGTTCTGACAGCAATAAATTGCCCCAAGCAAAATCGGAGGCAGACGTGCATAGAAAGCAGCACACAAATATGTTCATTGCAGATCGGAAACTTCATCTCAAACACTTTGCCAACACTCCATGTCATATTTTGTTCGTTAACTTCGTAATTATCCGCGTCTTAACCGTCTCCCATTCGTAACGATTCCATCGTACAAGACATTTTGCCCCTCGCTCGTTTTTCGTGCTCGCTGCTATGCTGTCCTCTATCGTTGTAACGCTGCAAAAGGGTATCTGGCAACGAGGGTACCGTCCGGAAAAGTGTCGGGAATAGAAATAGATCGTCACAGACGTATCTGATGTGCTGCAGCAAGACGCAACAGCTCGAAATGCAAGACGGCATCTAAGCGGCGGCGGTGATCAGCTCCTGCGGAACTGGACCGTTCTGCTTGGAGAGCAGCTCATATGGTGGGCGCTTGACGATACCACCGGTCACTGGCAGGGCAGTGCCGACACCAGTAAGGTAAGAGTCCACATCACGAGCAGCCTGTCTGCCCTCGTTGATGCCCCAGACAATCAGGGATTGACCACGACGGCAGTCGCCAGCAGCGAATACACCCTCAATGTTGGTGGTGTACTTGCCAGGTGGGGTCTTGAAGTTCTTGCGACCATCGAGCTCAATTGAACCCTCAGTCACTTTCTCTTCTGGCGACAAGAAACCCATAGAGATGAGAACAAGCTCGGCTGGGAAAAACTCCTCGCTGCCCTCAATCTCCTTCATGTCCCAACCACCGTTCGAGTTCTTGGTCCATTCAAGACGCTTGATGTTAACACCCTTGACGTTGCCATCATCGTCGCCGACAAAGTCCTTGGACATGATGCAGTATTCACGGGGGTCGCGGCCCATGTGAGTCTTGACCTCCGTGTGGCCATAGTCGACACGGTAGATACGTGGCCATTGTGGCCATGGGTTGTCAGCAGCGCGCTGTGCTGGGGGCTGTGGAAGCAGCTCGAAGTTGATGACTGACTTGGCGCCGTGACGAACGGAAGTGCCGATACAATCATTACCAGTGTCGCCACCACCGATGACGATGACGTTCTTGCCCTTGGCGGATATGTAGGCGTTGTCGGCAAGCTCGGAATCAAGCAGGGACTTGGTGTTCTTGTGCAAGAACTGCATGGCGAAGTGGATGCCACCAAGCTCGCGGTTGGGGATCTTCAGGTCGCGAGGAACAGTCGAACCAGTTGCAAGGACCACAGCATCATTATTCTTGCGCAGATCGCTGAAGCTTGGGCCACCTTCTTGGCCGATGAATGTGCCTGTCTGGAACTTAATGCCCTCAGCCGCCATGAAGTCAACGCGGCGCTGGACCACGTTCTTGTCGAGCTTCATGTTCGGAATGCCGTACATGAGAAGACCTCCAACGCGATCAGAGCGTTCGTAGACAGTGACTTCGTGGCCGACCTTGTTGAGCTGATCCGCAGCCGCAAGACCAGCAGGACCGGAACCAACGATGGCAACCTTCTTGCCGCTGCGGATCTTCGGTGGATTTGGTATCATCCAGCCCATTTCGAAACCGCGATCGATGATGGCGCATTCCACAGACTTGATACCAACTGGGTCCTCGTTAATGCCCAGCACGCAAGCACCCTCGCAAGGAGCAGGGCAAACACGACCGGTGAACTCGGGGAAGTTGTTGGTCATCAACAGCCTGTTGAGCGCATCCTGCCACTGGCCTGCAAACACGAGCTCATTCCATTTCGGAATAATGTTACTGATTGGGCATCCAGTATCCGACTGGCAAAATGGAACACCACAGTCCATGCATCGGGCGGTCTGGTACTTGAGCTCGTCTTCAGTAAGACGAGAGTTGAGCTCACCCCAATCGCGAGTTCGTGTCTTGGATTGACGGTACTTCTCCGAGCGACGTTGGTACTTCATGAAGCCCTTGGTCTTGTCAAGCACAAGTGCACGCTTCTTTTCAGAAGCAGCGTCGGGTAGACTTTCCTCCAGATCACCAAGACTTGCCTTCTTCGCTTCTTTCGCGTGGTCGTTCTCGCGCGATTGCTCATGTAGGTTGCGGACAGCGTTGCCTGGAAGGATTGGCAGAGGATACTCTGCCTTTTTCGCATCTTCCTTCTTCTTTGCCTCCTCTTCCATGACGCGCTTGTAATCGGTCGGAAGGATCTTGACAAAGTGAGGCAAGGCGCGGTTGAAGTCCAGCAGAATGCGGGCCGCGAGCTCAGAGCCGGTGTAGTGGTGATGATCTTCGATCAGACCACGCAAGAAAGCAATCTCGTGAGGATCCTCAAGTCCAGAAAGCTCCACCATCTCTTGGTTAACCTTGCCCTCAAAGTCGTTGTGCAAGTCAAGAACATAGGCAATACCACCGGACATACCGGCAGCGAAGTTGCGACCTGTACTGCCGAGAACAACGACGCGACCTCCAGTCATGTACTCGCAAGCATGGTCACCAACACCTTCAACGACAGTGGTCACACCAGAGTTGCGAACGGCGAAACGCTCGGCAGCGACACCACGGAAGAAGCAGGTACCCATGGTAGCACCGTACAAGCAGACGTTGCCGATGATCACGTTCTCCTCAGCCTTGAAGACTGCAGAGCGTGGTGGGTAAATGATGAGCCTACCGCCGGACAGACCCTTTCCGACGTAGTCATTGGCATCACCCTCGAGCTCAAGAGTTACACCTGGGGCCAAATACGCACCAAATGACTGACCAGCTGAACCACGAATATTGGCGTGGATGGTATCTTGTGGCAGACCCTTCTCACCGTAGCGCTTGCTGATCTGGTAAGAAAGGGTGGCACCCAAAGCCCGATCGGTGTTGACAATGTCGCACTCAATGCGGCATGGCAGACCCTTCTCAAGCGCGAGCTCAGACTCGGCAATAAGCTTGTTGTCCAAGCGCACGTGCAGCTTGTGATCCTGCTTGCGAACATTGTAGGTGGCGACGCCAGAGCGCAGGGTATGCGCCGGAGTGAGAATAAGCGACAGATCAATGTTCTCAGTCTTTGCGTTTCTCAGATCCTCGCGGACCTTGAGTGCTTCAGTGTGGCCAACCATTTCATTGACAGTCCGGAAGCCAAGCTTTGCCATGATTGCACGAAGCTCATTGGAGATGTAGTAGAAGAAGTTGATGACATGCTCAGGAGTACCCTTGAACTTCTTGCGAAGCTCTGGATCTTGTGTGGCAATACCGACAGGGCAGGTGTTCAAATGACTGCGGTAAATGTTAGCATGAGGTCTGAGCGACGATATTTGTGCTGAACTTACCACTTCCTCATCATGATGCAGCCCATGGCGATCAGTGGTGCGGTAGCGAAACCGAACTCTTCGGCACCAAGCAGACAAGCGAGCGCAACATCGCGACCAGTACGAAGCTGGCCATCGGTCTGAACGACAACACGGCCACGAAGGTCGTTGAGAACCAGGGTTTGATGAGTCTCGGCAAGACCAAGTTCCCATGGCAGACCAGCATACTTGATACCAGTCCATCGAGATGCACCCGTACCACCGTCGTGACCAGAGATGAGAATGTGGTCGGCCTTGGCCTTTGCGACACCAGAGGCAACGATACCAACACCAGTCTCTGAAACGAGCTTGACAGATACTCGCGATCTTGGATTCGAGCACTTCAGATCATAAATCAACTGCTTCAAGTCTTCGATGGAGTAAATGTCGTGATGAGGTGGTGGCGAGATGAGACCAACGCCTGGGGTAGAGTGACGGGTCTTCGCAATGGGTCCAGACACTTTGTGACCTGGAAGCTCACCTCCTTCACCGGGCTTGGCACCCTGGGCCATCTTGATCTGCAGCTCATCTGCATCAGCAAGGTAGTTGCTGGTAACACCAAAGCGACCAGAAGCGATCTGCTTAATGGCAGAGCGCATAGTGTCGCCGTTGTCCATTGGGAGACTGCGCTCTGGGTCTTCACCTCCCTCACCAGTGTTGGACTTGCCGCCAAGTCTGTTCATAGCCACAGCAAGAGTCGAGTGCGACTCCATAGAGATGGAACCATATGACATGGCCCCAGTGACGAAGCGACGGACGATCTCAGTCCAAGGCTCAACCTGCTCGATCGGAATAGGGTTGAATGCATCGAAGTCGAAGTCAAGCAGACCACGCAGTGTACAATTTTTGATCTGCTCGTACTCGGATCGTGAGTAAGCTTCGTATGACTTGTCATTCTTCATGCGGACAGCGTCCTGGATATTGGCGATCGACACTGGGTCGTTGACGTGTGGCTCACCACCGTCCCGCCAGTGGTATTCTCCCGTCTCTGCCAGACCCGGCACTTCAAGGATGTTGCGTGACGGGAAGCCCTTCTCGTGCAGAGCGAATGCATCTTGTGCAATGAGCTCAAAGGTCATACCACGAATGCGAGTGGCAGTACCGGTGAAGCATCGGTCGACAACGGTGTCATCGATACCAAGTGCCTCAAAAATCTGGGCACCCTTGTAGCTCTGAAGTGTGGAAATACCCATCTTAGACATGACCTTCAGGATACCACCATCGCAAGAATGCTTGTAGTTGCCGATGAGCTCAGAAGAGCTCAACTTCTTGCGGATCAGGCCTTCACGGTCGAGCTTCAAGATGCACTCAATGGCGAGGTACGGACAAATGGCGTCAGCACCATAGCCCACAAGCACACACATGTGGTGAACCTCTCGCGCCTCAGCGGTCTCGACAACGAGGGCAGCCTGTGCACGCCATCGGTTGCGAACCAAGTGGTGGTGCACCATACCTGTTGCCAAGAGTGAGGACACCGAGACGCGCTCTGGAGACGTCTTCCTGTCAGAAAGGATGATGAGGTTATCACCGTTCTCGATGGCCTCGGATGCGGCATCGCAGATGCGGTCAAGTGCGTCCATATAGCCAGCTAGGCCATCGGCCTTGGGGAAAGTGATGTCAATAGTCGCCACAGTCCAGTCGCGGTAGAGCCGTGTAACGTTCGTCAAAGCGTTGAACTCCTCAATAGAGAGCATTGGCGATGGAAGGTAGAGTCGGTGGCATTGCTCCTTGTTCATCTCGAGCAAGTTGCCCTGTGGTCCAACGTAAGAACCAAGAGACATGACCACCGCCTCCCGGATAGGGTCGATCGGCGGGTTCGTGACCTGCGCGAACAGCTGACGGAAATACTCGAAGAGCAGTCGAGGCTGCTGGGCCAAGCATGCAAGAGGAGCGTCGTTACCCATAGAGCCGAGCGCTTCCTTTGAGTCTGCTGCCATTGGCGCCAGAAGAAGGGTTACCTGCTCCAAAGAATAGCCGAACGCCTTCAGTCTTGGGTCTTCTTGGACCTTTGATTCATTGAGCTTGTGGCCAAGGTCGGTGCCATTCTCCAACAGTTTCTTGTGGATATCTGGCATGACGAGAAGCTGCGAATCCAACCAGGATCGGAAGTCCTGTCTCTCAGAGACAGTCTTCTTCAGCTCAGCGTCGTCGATGATGCGGCCAGCTTGTGTATCGACCAAGAGCATACGACCTGGCTGCAGTCTGCCTTTTTGAACGACTGTGGTTGGGTCGATAGCGATAGTGCCAACTTCGGAGGCGCAAATGATCCGGTCGTCGTCCAGCACGTAGTATCTGCATGGTCGGAGACCGTTTCGGTCGAGATTGGCACCGCAGTACCTGCCGTCAGAGAAGGTGAAAAGAGCTGGACCATCCCAAGGCTCCATCATACAACCTGCCCACTCGTAGAAGGCCTGCTTCTTGGCGTCGATATCGTCGTTGCCCTCCCATGCTTCTGGGACCATCAACATGACAGCCTCTGGAAGTGACAAGACACCGTTGATTGTAAGCAATTCGAGCACATTGTCGAATGCTGCGGAGTCGGAACCACCATCCTCGATGATCGGGTACAGCGATTCCAGGTCTTCGCCAAAGAATTCTGACTTGAGCACTCCCTCCCTAGCACGCATCCAGTTCTTGTTGCCTCGAAGCGTGTTAATTTCTCCGTTGTGTGCGGCCCATCGAAGTGGCTGTGCTCGGTCCCAAGACGGGAATGTGTTCGTCGAAAACCGGGAGTGTACCAATGCAAAGTGACCTTCGTAGTCGACGTTGACCAGATCGTGGTAGTAGTCGTATACCTGTACTGGCGAGAGCTGGCCCTTGTAAACGATGTTCTTGTTGCTCAGAGAACAAATGTAGAACCAGTTGTGCAGACCGACAATGTGTGTGGCACGCTTCCGAAGGATATAGAGCTGTCTCTCGAATTCCTGTGCCTCGTACTTCTCATTGAAGTCTGCTGCTGGTTCCTTGCCACTACCGTACCACGACTTCATAACCACGAATGGCTGAAGGATGATGGGCTCTCGCGATTTGGCAGCCGGTCCGAGCAGGGTGCTGTCCTTTGGCACCTCACGCCAGCCGAGCACTCTCAGATCGAGCTGATCCGCAATATCCTCAAATTTGTCGAGCGTCTCTTTGAGTACCTCTTCCTCAGGCTTGAAGAAAACGTTGCCAGCGGCATACTTGCCAAGTTCTGGCAGTTTAATGCCCCGCTCGCGTTCGAAATTCTTGAGGAAGAACTTGTGTGGAATCGATGTCATAACACCAGCGCCATCACCATCGCGAGCATCAGAACCCACCGCACCTCGGTGGGTCATGTTGCAAAGCAAGTTTCGTGCATCTGTAACGATCTTGTGGCTCGCCTTGCCCTTGATATGGGCGGCGAAACCTACGCCACAGGCATCCTTCTCGAGCTCGGGGTCGTAGAGACCTTGCTTGAGTGGCAAGGCTCCAGCCCAAGACTTGTTCGCTGGAGTGTTCTGGTACTCATAAACGTTTACTTGCTCCTCTTGAGGTTCGTCGATATCGTCGATAGTGGCGGCGTTCTTTACATCGTCGGCGAAGGAGACTCGACCCATTCTTTCGGCAAAAAGCCGAATGGTCCGAGTATGTGGGTTGGCAGAAGTGGGAGTGACTCCTCAATACCTTGGCCTGTCGTGGGCAAAGGTGGGCTGGTTCTCTTGGATATGTGGTAGGAGGAATGGGCTAATGGAGGCACGTTGTCAGTGGTGAGCTCAAGGAGTGTGAGTGTGAGCGGAAGAAGTAGGCGTGGAGCGTGAAAGAGTCCGGATTAGGCTCTGGCGGGTGCGCGGAACTCTTGAGAACAGAGGTGTAGCAAGGGTAGCGCAAGTGCAGTAGCGTACGATAGGGTGGCGGACTGGGGGGATGCACGAAAGCGTTCTTGGCGTTGCCTCTTGCCGAGAGAATTGATCAACAGCGGTCAGTGACATCAATGACTTTGCGCTTGCGGCCACCGGTGGCGCCAATGGACGGCGATCACAGTCGCAGGTGTCGAAAAAGAAAGCGAGGTCGCACAGCCGGGCTGCTGATCGTGGGGTGGCGTGCACGTGTGCTTGACGATACGCATGGGAGACGATAATCTGCAGGATAAACTCACCAGCTTGTGAGATTGGCGGGCACGACACCTCCGGCGTGGATGCTGCTCGTGGTTGTTCGTCGTGGCGAGGAGGAGTGTGGTGAAGGAGGGCGAGCCGGCAGGAGCGAGAAACAAAGAAGGTGCGCTCGAGATCTGGGCACACAACATGCTTTTCTACCGCCTCTCTGCTACAGGTAGGCTAATTGACATGTGGAGCTCCAATTTGGACTCTCACACAACTCCACTTGCGGCTACGGCGTGATTGACCTGGCCTGCTGGCTGGCCGTGCTGGTTCGCAGAACAGAACTGCTGCGTCCTGTGCGAGGTCGCCCTGCCCTGCTGCTCCAGCCGGCGGCCGTATCAAGCACCGGTCTCTTTTCCGTTTTACGTTGTTGCCGTGTGTAGTGGGCTCATGGGCACATCCATCCACCTCGGCTAGAAAGCTACGAGCAAGTGCCAACGTTGAACACTAACTTAGTAGGAGGCTGCCATGATTGCTACCAAGCTACGGCGACTACAGACCTCGCGCACATCTGTTTGCCCAGATCCTCGGTAGCGCAGTCGCGTTGTTCCCATGCACACTCTCCACGCTGTTCATGATCTCCAAACAAACATACCGTAGGGATGTGAGACCTCTCCACATCACAATACATAATTCCTCAGAGACCCTGCGAGCATGCTTGAAATTTGATTAAGGCCGCAGCTTACTGCTTGACTCTACCCCACAGCTTGAGATTCACTTTTCTGCCGGCAAATCACAACGCGCTCTTGCTCAGCAAGATGACTTCACCCAG
The DNA here is from genome assembly GCA_000504385.2 of Exutisphaerella laricina CBS 326.52. Lineage (NCBI taxonomy): Eukaryota > Fungi > Ascomycota > Dothideomycetes > Mycosphaerellales > Mycosphaerellaceae > Exutisphaerella > Exutisphaerella laricina. Next base: position 34,727 of record KZ106616.1, on the reverse strand, counting down.
CCCAGTGCCGCGACCGAGGGAGATTGCCGAGCGCAAGTGCGTATGCACGCTGATTCCGCCTCCGTTGACTGGAGGGAAGTGTCGCCAGACAGTCATTATGCCGTGTCACTTTCTGCTGTCGTGCCTTATCGCCGACATGTGAGAGGACAGGAAATATGAGTTATAGCCAGCTCTTCTGCAGCTTGGATGTCCATCTCATGCACCTCGCACCGACACAACGACTTCACCGTTGCTGGACCTCACAGCACGTCCGCGCCCGAAAGGCAGACTATCGATCCATATCGCACTTCATAAACCTGCACACCGGCGAAATTTGCACGATTCGTTGAGCTTCCATTACGAACAGCAAATGCTTTAGCTTGTTATCCCCCGGGCCACGGTCAGCAGGTGCAGCAGGTGTACTCTTCGGCAAGGATCGGGTGCGATACAATAGTACGAGCACTCCGCACCCCACCTCTCGCTGAGCTGCCGGAAAGTCTCCAAAGTCGGCCGATATCGGACATTATCTTGAAGTATCGCCTGCAGCCAAGCTCGTTTCTCAGGGATCAACCAGTGCAGCAGACAGCAGGTCGTCGATCTTCAGTCTCTCAAGGGGGGCGATAGGTAGAGCGTTCTTCGCCAGCATTGCTTGTCGCCACGACATGAACTCAGAATCTGCCACCAACCAGGGCAACGAGAACGATGCATCGTCTGGCGCCCTTTGATGTGCTTACTGGGTTGACGATAATATCAGTGTAGTAGTCGCTCAGGCTTCAGGCGTCGGCGTTGTGCTCGTCGTACAGTACCTCGACTTGAATTTGACCAACCGTGCTCTGCGATGTGGACACGCTATGCTGACTGAAGTAGACCCAGCTTGACGCTATGCATTCATTTACTTTGACTATGGCATAAGCTATGCGAGAGTTTAGCGATAGTTTTGTTTTTGTCAAAAGCTGTTGCTGAGTTCTATATCAAGATGGCATTTCTCGCCTTACAACGCCTTCGCTATGCAAGAGATGCGACAGTACTGCCCTTCAGAGCTGTTGCACACAAGATGCAAGTCCACTATATCGACATGCTATCTCACATGCGCCAAGAGAATGCGCGCGCCATGGTTCTGAAGTGGCGTGCGTGTATAGTCCACGAGAGACTCTAGTCCTCCATGGCATCATCGTCGTCCTGGAAGTCTGCGTCGTCCTCCTCGTCATCGTCCTCTTCTGGAAGCTCTTTGGCAGCCTCAGCGTAGTCAATGTTCTTTCCGCGCGTTCGAGAGTTGACAATATTATCGGGGTCGATCTCCTCCATATTGTCCTCGTCTGGCTCTTCGACCTCGCCGGCGCCCTGTTCATGGTTCAGTGAGTGCTACCAAGATGTTTCTTCATAGCAGGCTCACCTCCTCGTCCTCCTCAGAGGAAGCGTCCTCGTCCATGGCATCCAGCTCAGGCGCCTTGCCCTTGCCCTTGCCCTTTTCTGGAGCCTCCGTCGCGGTATCGACGGAAGCGTTTGCGGCGTTCGGGTCTTGTACTGAGTTGCTCATGGTGGGTCGGTGCGTTGGTCGCGAGAGAAGTCTGGTAGCTCATGTCAGTAAAAATGCGGTTTTGGGCGCAAGAAAGGAGGACGGCCACTTGCATTGCTTAGAAGGATGTGCGAGGCAGCGATTGTGTTGGCAAATGTGTTGTTGTTGTTTTGAAAATGTTTCGTCGGCGGTTGGAGGTGCACGAAGCTGAGGGCAGGCGCGTTTAGCTCTACAGGGATCTGATCGCACTTTCCACGCGAACGCGTCTGGTCGCGTCGCGCTTTAACATCACTTCCTCACGACGAAAAGTTGTCTACTTCAACATTGGATATACGACATGGCAACGCTTCGTGGACGACCAGCTCATGCTCCAGGCCCGACTTTTCTCAGCTACACTCCCAATGGAAAGAAACTCATTACTGTTGGTCTAAATGGTGCCCTTCGCGTGTTCGAACACGGCTCAGACGATGAGCCTACGGTGATCGATGTCACTACAGAAAACCACCTGGCGGCTGTGTCAACGAACGAGTTCTTCGTGATTGCTTGCGAAGATGGCTCTGTCGCGAAATACTCGTTGGCCACCAACCGGATGGAAGAAATCCTTATTCGATGCACTGCACCCGTTCGCGATTTGGCCTTGTCCCCGGACGCCGAGTGGCTAGCTGTAGCGAGCGATGAGCTCGAGGTGAAGATAGTGAATACAAGCGATATGGAACGAGTACTGTACCTTCGCGAACAGGTATGTTCAAAAGCTCGGACGCCGCTTTCGAACTGCTAGCTAATGACATGCCCGCAGACACGACCAATCAAGCAGATTTCGTTCGATCGTAGCGGAGCGACATTAACAGCCTCCTGTACCAATGGCATGATCTATGTATACTCACTAAGCTCTGAGCAGCCTCACTTGATCAAAACCATTGATGGTCTCATTGGCATGCTGGACTCGGACTCGGAAGTCTCTACGCGAGCCACATGGCATCCCGATGGCAGAGCGTTTGTGGTGGTCACGGAAAGCAAGGATCTGCAAGTTGTCGCACGAAGTGACTGGCAACGACAGAAACTATTCTCTGGTGGGCATAAAGCCGACATCAGTGCCGTGGCATGGTCTCCCAATGGAGCTTTACTGGCAACAGCAGGTGTGGACAACAGTCTTGTTCTATGGGATGCTCGGTCACAGAAGATTCTGAAAACGTACACGGACGTTAAGGATCCAATTCTCGACATGCAATGGCATCCCAAAGACAACTATCTGTCATACACGAACGACAACGGCGAGCTTTTCATCAGAGAGAACTTCGTGCCCGACGAGCACAAAAGACTTCTCCGACTTGAGCTCCAGGCAGCGCCATTGAACAATGACCCACTTTCAGAAGTATCTGGAAATGCTCGCAAGTCAACAGAGAACGCGATCAACGGACATAAGCGGAGCGCTAAAGACGACTATCTTGACGATCTGCTGGGCCCCGATGCCATGTCGGAAGATGGCGACAACTTTATCGAAGACGATGATGGTGCAGGTGAGTGCGAGGTCGGGTTGTGTAGTGATGGAGAATCGTCATCTCATTGCTGACATGTTGCTACTTGACAGGCTACGCTGAAGAACCCAATCGTAATGGCAAACGAGCTGCAGTAGAGTCCCTGAGTCGACCACAACGCAAACGTCACACTTCGACGTATAGTACGTGGCAGCCCCATTTCCACGCCTCCTTTCAACCAGGCAGTACCCCTTTCAAGGGCGATCGCCGATATTTATGCCTGAACCTGACTGGCTTTGTCTGGACTGTCGATCAGGAAACTCATTATACTGTCACTGTCGAGTTCTACGATCGCCAGGAGCATCGCGACTTTCACTTTACTGATCCATACCGCTACGACAAAGCCTGTCTGAACGACAAGGGCACGCTATTTTCGTGTCCAGCATCATCGCACCATCCTGCTGTCATATACTATCGACCACACGAGACTTGGACAACGCGAGTAGATTGGCGTACTGAATTGCCCAAAGGAGAAGAAGTCACGTCTCTGTCATTGAGCGACTCATGTATTGTCGCAACTACTTCGGCAGGCTATGTGCGTGTCTACAGCTTGTTCGGCTTGCCCATGAAAGTCTATCGACAAAAGAGCACACCCGCTGTGACTTGTGCTAGCTGGCGCAATTATGTCATGACAGTCGGTAATGGGCCAGTTGGTGGCGATGGCACGACTACACTCTTGTATACAATCGAAAACATCAAGCGAAACGAGATCTGTCAGAGCGAGGATGTCCTGCCATTGCCTGAAGGTGTTCAACTCCGAAGTACGTTCTTCAGCGACCGAGGTGATCCTTGTGTATACGACAGCAATGGCGTGCTGCTGGTACTGGCACGATGGAGGACTCCAGGACAAGCACAATGGATGCCCTTACTGGATACGAGAACGCTAGAGCGTCTTCAAGCCGGCAAGAAAGAGGTCAGTATATTTACCGTGGCGGGCTTAGGATGGCATGCTAACGCCTAGCAGGAGAGCTACTGGCCGGTGGCTGTAGCGAACGACACGTTCCACTGCATCATCTTGAAGGGTGGTGAACAGTACCCATACTTCCCACGTCCTCTTCTGTCAGAGTTCAGCTTCAAGATACCAATAACCGCTGAGGTATGTAGTATGATATTGTGAACAACATATCAATGCTGACCTTGCGACTAGCTCACTGGCGAAGATGCGGACGAAGAAGCGAAGCAGAAAGAGCTGGAACAGACGTATGCACTGGCATCTGTGCAACACCAGCTCTTGTTAGATTTAGTGGAGAACACACATGCCACCACGTCCCAGAAGGCGGAACTTTCACAACTGGAAGGCCAAGTCGACAAAGCTCTCTTACAGCTGGTTGCAACAGAATGTCGACTAGGCGAAGAGCGTGGCATGAAAGCCCTCGAGATCGCCATGCTCATGAAGGACAGGTCAGGCAAAATGCTGGAAGCAGCCGGCAAGATCGCACAACGCTTTCAGCGCGACATACTCAGCGAGAAGATTACAGAACTTGCCGAGCGCAGAATGGTAGGGTTGGTGGAGGACGACGATATAAGTATGTAAGGTACGGTCAGGCTAGTCAGGTAGGGACAGGCGTTTTATTCCAGGGGAAGGCTGACGCCATGGAGCCATGGTATGTATAGTCCCATTGTGAAACGAGCCATGAGTAACCCAACCACTTACCAATTGCAGCGGGATTAATCAACGGAAGAGCAGAGCGGCGTGCTTAAAGCGATCAACACGACCACGCTGGTGTTCTTACGGCAGGGCAAAAAACCGAGGGTGCTGCCGCACACTGCCTTTTTGACAACGCACGAGTCTGGGCAGCTGTACGAGCATTACGTCTGCCTTGTGATCGAGGTGCCACTATCCAATTGTTGTAGTGTTCTGGCCATTCTTGGATATGAAAAGCTTATCGAGGCATGATCCTCTTTGTAAAACAGGGTGAATATGAACACCCGACAATCAGACATGGAGGGTGTAGCATTGGCTATCTAATGGGGTGAACGTTGTCGAAATACCACGACGTCGCACACTCGGGCACGGAAGACCAACCGCTCCAGCAGACCGCGCAGTCAGGATTTGGGTCACGTACGGCTTATGCCTGCCGTCTGCTGCGCAGCTGCGCCTGGGGATCGGAAAGTTGCCCGCCGCTATTGGAAGATAAATGGCCGATGATTAGCTATGGGGTGCACAAACGACGTTAGGAAGAACCCGAGCACGTCTGTGCCGGAGCAAACAAATGCTTTCGCCTCGGATCGCCGTGTAACAGCCGATCACCTGACATTTATATACATGCGTCGACAATGACCTCCAATCAAACCATCTCCCGCTGGCTTCCATGCTAGTTGCACCACATGGCGGCCTCTTTTACCAATGTACCTCCCGACGCTTTGGAGTCACTCGTGACGAGGTCCCGTGCTCACGATGGGTTCTCCCGACAGTGATACAAAGGCACCTGCGTCTCATCGGGCAGTCATAATCCCATAAAAGACTCGTCATCTGCTCCTTCCACAAAAGAAATTCTCCCTGATCGACTTCCTCTTTCCCACTTCCGAACAAAAAACAAACTCACCAATTACTGAAAACGACAACGATCAACGACAACCATACCAAAGACTTCACAAAAGTCCCCTTGACCAGCACCCCTTGCCGGACATCAGCATGGCCTTCTTCCAACAAGGCCCCTGGATCCCCCACTTCAACCCCTACAGCCGCGAAGCCTACCTCGGCGGCGGCGGAGGAGGAGGAGGAGGAGGCATGGGCTACTACGACCCTCTGTTCTCCAATCCCCCACTCCCAGGCCTCGCAGCCGCCTACGACCCCTTCTACGACCCCTTGATGGGCGACGGCAACATTGATCAAATGATGCCCCACATGTACCAAAACTACCGCAACGGCTGGTTCGATGGATACAATTACCACGAAATGCAGGATGTCGAAGCGGGGATGTGGGTAGGTTAGTACCGATGCCTTTGAGGGGACGTCTTGCTGATGATGATGATGTTGTAGGGTGGTAGAGGTCGAGGAAGGGGACGTAGGTGGAATCGTCGACGGCTTGCAGGTCTGGGGGTGAATGCTGGGTGGAATAATGCTGGGCTTGGTGGGATGGGGATGGGTGGTGGCATGGGATTACTGGCTGGAGCTCCGATGGGAATGGGTGCTCCTTTCATGCCCGCGCCGCAGTTGGCGATCGAGAATCCGATGGCGAGAGGGCTCCGACGCAGGCAGCTGGCTTTGCCTGGGTTGTTGTAAGCAGAGCGCCAATGTTGGCAAGATGTGATTGTTGTTGATGTGCAAGTGTGATATGGGAAATGCTAAAGAGCAACGGCCGCGATTGAGCACTGTCAGCTGGCGTGTGGTATCTGCTGAAATTGGGTCGTATTTTAAGCACCTGTATTCTAAGATCATGATCAGCATGAATGATGAATGACCACGCGGTCCTCAAGGTTTTATGATGCCTCTGCGACTTTGTGCTCCATGTCAAACTCGCCCAACTGTACCAAGATTCACACGCCTTCAACCTTCGTCGCTGACTCAAAAGCCAGACCCTGCGCGTGGCTTACACTCTGCTCCCCTAGATGCGAGATCAATATTCTCGGCGATAAAATGGCAATTACGGTTTCGACGAGCGTAGTGGCGACATTTGTCGAGCAGGGCTGCAAAGGCAGTCTTGTCGCAGCACAAGACACCCAGGTTCGTGTGAAACATGAGCGCACAGGACGAAACCCAGAGAATAAAGTCAAAGCTGGTAACATATCGCGCTGGACCCGCGTGCAGTTAATCCGTCCGCATAGGCGGCGTCTGGGCTTTTTGAAGAGTGGAAGACGAAGGGCAGGAACTGATCACGTCGTTATGCGCTTTACAATAGAAGCGGACTGAACGTTTCCCCTGAACAGCGAGTATGGGTTGAGGTTGATGTGGTGTTGCGGCTGGGGGTTGTGATGTTTTGCAGGACAGAATCCGGAAAGGGGCTAGTGAAAGAGAGTGCGCTTTTTTTTCAACGGGTGCTGTTACACAGTCAGGTCAGGCATCCAAGTTAGCCGGTGCAGAACATCCACGAACCGGAAATCAGGTTGTGAATTGATGTAATCAGCATCGTAGACATCAGTAGCGCATGAAGGGATGTCCCGACATCATGGGTCAAGCCGCTGCTCGCTTAAAGCAGCAATTCCTTCTGTAGCAGTATCGTACCAGCAAGCAAGCCACCGATAGCGAAGTCGTTGCCGTAGGCTTTCTCCTGGCAGCGGTGGGCGATATGCTCTACCTCACATCTGACACCTACTCTTATCTCGTGCGGCTATTGCGGATAACTGGCCACAACCTGGAAGTTCTGTCCGGAAGAGGTATCGACTCCCACACTCGATTCGGCCATAGCTTCCGAAAGAGATGGCCTGATACGTACAGCGCTGACGTGGGAGAGTCCGCTACGTATCGCTCTCGCAGCCAAAAAGAAGTTGTGCTGCGAATGATCAGTCTTTTGAAGCTTGAACACCATGTACAGTTTGGAATTGCTGAAAACATGGCAACACGCAGATTCGAATCTTGTCTGTTGGCTCGAGTCAGGGCATCGCTGGCTTCCCAATGCAGATGAAGCTCATGGGTACAGCCGGCAGTCGATGGTATTTCCACCGTTATTCTCGCCAGTCGAGGTTGGCCATCCGTACACTGGTTGAAAGACTGATACGAGTGGCTTAATCTCATCTTGTCATCTTCGGCTCCAGCTCTAGTGACCATCCGCGTCTTCTGTGAACGCTCTGTACTTCTCCGCATCCATCAACGCATCCAGCTCACTGGCGTTGCTGACCTTGATCTTGGCAAGCCACCCGTCCTTCTCGGGGCTCTTGTTGATCGTGCCAGGCTTCTCTTCCAATACAGTGTTCGCCTCAATGACTGTGCCTGAGATCGGGGTCATGATGTCGGAGGCAGACTTGACAGATTCGACTGCGCCGATTGATTCGTGTTGGCTGACCTCGAGGTCCGTGGTTGGGAGCTCGACAAAGACGACGTCGCCGAGGGCTTTGGCCGCGAATTCAGATATGCCGATGGTGGCTGTAACATCAAGGTTAGTGGTGTTCTCAGTGGGGTAGTGCTGGGCTCATGGCATACCGATTGTGCCGTCCTCTGAGAGCTCAGCCCATTCGTGGTCTTCAGTGTATCTCTTCTCCCACGCTGTAGAACGTCAGGATCGTGCTATATAGCCTCTTGCGACATGCTGCTGTACCTTTCGTGCTCACACTGAAGCTGCGAATAGCTGGTTGGAATGGTGATTGCTGAGCTCTAAGCTTGAGATATTGTGGTCGGCTGCATCTTGTGACAGTCGAAGTGAACGAGCGAGCGAAAGCGCGACCAACTACTGGCGCTGCCATGTCGGAATCTTGTGGTAGAGCGGAGCGGTGCTGTAAGAACGAAAACAATGCTGTGTATTGCGTGGTGTTATGCTGTCACTTCGCGCATTGGCTTCGCTACATGTAGAACTATCCCCCGCACTACCCGCTCAAGCTAAAACGGCTCTAGCCCCGACCTCAGATCTTGAAGCCATCGAAGTGAAGTGAAGCATCAACTCCACAATCCCTTGAAATGCTATACGAACTCATCGGCGTGGTGCGTATGGGTGGAGCTCATATATGCGACTGTGCTGACATCTCTTAGGTACGCCCAGGCCGAAGCATCAACGAGATCAAAGAGTTCGCAATCCCTCCCGGATCCCTTCACATCTCCTTCTGACACTGTATAGAATCACGCGCACAACTGGCAACATCATCCTCTCTGCTGGCGGCGTCGTACGAGGTATTACGAATTGGGGGACCTTTTCTCTTCCGTCGCCCGCACGAAAGCAGGGTGCAACCTACAGAGATGGACACTACTTCATTTTGAGGTTCGATTCGAGCGCGAAGACACAGCATGCCGTGAGGCGAACGTTGGGACTGGACCCGAGGATGATAAGATACAGCGTGGTGCAGATGGGGAGCAAGCTGGAAGAGATCAAGGATGTGGCAGGGAAGGCAGAGTGGAATGGTATCGGGTCTGGTTCATAGGCACTGAAGGAACATGAAAACGGTAGAAGACAACTTCGTTAGTGGGTAAGGGACTGCGTCCGAACAGGAGCAGATGTATAGCATCGGCATCGCATGTGGGTGGCGTTACAGGTGCAGTCAATCGGGCTCGCAACGGTGCTGAATGCTGTAGAAGTCTGGTCAGGATGAACGATGACAACGCACAAAACGAGTACGAGAATGTTCCCGCTGTGCACCTGAAAGACGTCGTAGGTACTCAGTAACACCGGACCTCTGCGCCTTCTCGAGCTTCCACTGAGATTGCGCTCGATGTTATGGGAGGGGCACCGGGCAAGCGTTAAAGTCCTGGCTGGTTAAGAAATGCATACGGCGACACACTCATAGCGCCGGCATTATTGCAGACTTGCATGGTAATGCGAAGCTTGATATGTCCGGGGTCGGAAAGAGCAGGCACGGCGATTACAAAGGATTTCCCGGCTTATTACAAATCACCTGGATTCGATATCTTACTGTGAACACGCCCCAGCACAGCCAACCCAAGCGTTGAAGTTCGCGACACCGCTCGCTGGCTCAGCTGTGATGGCAACTCCCTCGCCAATCACATTGCCCAACACAACAGTGACATTCCCAGTCTGCGCGCTAAAAGGCTGCGAGACAAAGTTGATGCCAGGCTCCACGCTATACAACGTAGCATCGACATCTCCAATGGCAATACTCGCCGTTCCCGCTTGCGCAGCCAACACAATCGCAAACACCCCGTCTTCCAAAATCTCTTGTGGTGTGTAACAGTCCTGGTACCCGTCGATATTGATGGCACTCTTGCAGTTATTCCCCGTAGCATCCGTGGTTCCCTTGCTGGCCGGACTAGTCCTATACCAGAAGACAATCTTCTCCTGCCCCTCCTCTACAACAGGCGCATCATTGCTCTGGTTGAAAGCATGTTTGTACGCAGCAATCTGCCACGGCAAAGTCTCCAACCAAGCCGAATGCGGCATTCCATCCACATACTTCTCAGCGCCCGCAGCGATGGAAGCCTCAACAATAGGGCCAACATAATGGCTCTCACCAAAATCGTTCCACGTCACAATCTCCACGAACTCCGGCAACACCTCCTCAGTCTGCGTCCACCTGCGATACCACATATCATCTCCCCTCCAGACCCAGGCTTTGTCGTAGTTCGGAAGATCCGTGTAGAACCAAGGACTCACACCCATCATGTAGCTCTTGCCCGCGGGAGCGAGCCAGTCTGCATTCCAAGCATCATCTGCAGTAGTGGTGATATTTTCAGGTCCATCAGGCCACATATTCCAGCTAAAGGCGCCATCCACAAGATCAGTAGAGAAACCAGCAGGGCCTAGAGAAGTCCAGTCCGGGACGAAGTAGATCCCGCCGTCAATGGCTGCACGGATGGTGCTCCAGTCGTTAATGTCGCTGTTGCTGGGGCCTTCGAATGTACTGACCAAAGGCGTTCCATTGACGAGGAAGTGCGCACCGTTTGGACCGTAGTCTAGCAAAGAGTGTTAGCCACGACGCCATGGTCACCTTGGTGACCGCACATTTCAGGGAGCGTGACGAGCTGTCTCGACATGATTCCTGGAAGACTGTACGATGTAATGAACCGCGTATGCTTACCTGTTAGCACGGAGGTGATGTCTTCCTTATCCCAGGCAATGCCGTCGTTGCCGAGGTAGTCGAAGGAGAAGAAGAGCTTGAAGGTTGAAGCACCGGCATTGATGAGGTTGTTGGCTGCTGTGAAGGCGTAGCTGATTTGGGTTGCTGTCGTGCCGGCAAGGGGTGGAGTAATGTTCAGGACGAAGGCATCAATGCCGTAGCTGGCGGCAAGCTGTATGTCGGTCGACCAGTCGTTTACGGAGTAAGCGCCGTTGTTGCCGACGATCACGTGGGCGAAGACGTTCTGTGCTGTTACCAGGGCGGGTGCCAGGATGGCGGTGAAATGACTGAGTCTCATTGTAGCCGGAGTGCGTGTGTGTGATCGAGACTTGATTGTGCGGTGGATGGTTCATGTATTTGAGCAATTGCATTGACGACTCATGGCTGATTCCTGTTCGTATAGCCTTCCTTACTGGTATCTCAGCCTCATCTCCACAGTATCTACAAGTTGCTGTCGTGCTTGGACCCCATACCACATCCAACAATAGATGTTGTCTCTAGGTGTCAGTGGAGTTGGCAGACCATGTGGAGGCGACAGGGAACCTGGTCCGGTAGTTTGCCGGCGAGAGGCTTGATGCCTGTCAAGCTTCTATATCGAAACTTAGCTTATCTCGCGATTCGTCGACCTGGGCGACTTCATGTACTTTTTCGTGTGCCCTATGCTCCAGCTCTGGGAGGATGCGCTATTGTACCCGAGTCAATGTGCGGGTCTCCTGCAAAAGGGCTTTTTGTTGCCCAGCCTAACAGCTCGGCCGAGTGCGGGAAGGACATACTAAGAGTATGGCTCATGTACTATGTGGAACTTCGATGGAGTGCAGTTTCGGTAGTCCCGGTGAAGAAGTCCTTCGGTCTGTGCTGTCATCTGCTTCTCGCGCCTCACGTTCTGTGATTCCAGGTGATCTTGCGCATCTGTACAGGCAGGACTCAGTCCAAGATGTCTATTGCCTCGACAACAATGGCGATGTCGACCATGATCTCAAGCGCAACAAACAGCGCCATCACAGCCATCACGACAACCTTTACCCCACCATCGCGATGCACGGGATCCTCATACATGTTCACCATGTATCCATCCTCAGGCTACGAGATCTGGCTTAATGATCCGGTCCCGGCCAGCAGCATTACAGTATCCTCTTGCTATCCTAGTGAGTGGATAGGGCAATACACATCGACTCATATCTCCTGGTCCAGCCTCAGCACGCTGGGATCGTCCATTGTCCCCGCTATGAGTCCCCTGATTTGTCCGTCCAGCTGGGAAACAGTCCTTACGGCGCCAGGAAACTACATTGCTTGCTGTCCACCATCCTTCAGCAACGGCGGGATCAAGACGACTGCGGATGCGTATAGGCCGTTCTATGGTGGGACTTGTTACTCTGACCTGTCGACCGGGGATGTCATCAGAGTGACAAGCTATGATAGCAAAAGCATCGTTGCGACTGGAAGTTTGACTGTCAGCACAGCTATGCAGGTGTATGCCAGACCAATTGACGGGTATGCTGTGGCGTCGCAGAAGACTATTCTGGTCACTGCAGCTGTAAGCAGTGCAGCCACCACGGCTCTGGCGATGACTTCGGTTTCGAAGGAGAAACCAGGCATGAGTGGCGGCTCGATCGCAGGCATAGTCATCGGCACCTTTGCTGGAGTGACGCTTGCGCTCGGTATTTTCCTGTTCCTTCTTCGACGTCGGCGCCAGCAGATGGTCACACATGATCTTGGTGTATCGGTAGATGGTGTGTTTGAGCCAGCGCGAGCAGAATGTGGTGGTGCTCCGATCTACGAGAAGGGGGCGTGTGGCCATGAAAAGAGTGAACTGCCAGCATCGGCTAGTATTGAGCTGGATGGTGCTGCACAGACGCCAGCCGAGCTGGAGGGAGATGCTGGTAGTACGAGAAGGGAGAGCTGGTAGACTAGACCAACTGTAAATGCCCCATAATGAGTCAGGACATTCTCTGGGTGGCGACGGATTTGCGATGACAGCTGAGCCGGCGAGCGGTATTGCAGACTCCAATGCTTGGTTTAGACGTGCAGGGGCTTGTTCGTCAGGGGTTAATTTAGTGACTGTCTATTATGTTTTCATTCAGACCGCAATGGATCGCATTTGATAAGGGGATGAAAGACATACTTGCTCATAGCTCGTCCTTCCTTGATGATTGTGCGGTCGTCCTGCTTGTGCGGCGCTTCGGCACCGCGTCCATCGTCTCTTTCAACCAATGATTTATCGTCTGAAATGACCGTTTCTGCGAATAGTGCTGCTGAAGGCAGTGTCCAGCGTTGGGAGGCACGAAGTAATCGTATCGCGCCGCAACAGGAAACGCATTTTTTCCAGTCCTCCCTAAGATGCTTTGGTCGTCCTCAACACGTCCCCAAGACCCACCCTTGCCACCTTCGCCTCCAGCGCCACAGTCAACGTGGCCAGGAAAGTAACTCGTAGCACAGAAGAATTCATCATGTTGTCCTGTCACAACCAGGACTTGTCCTGTAAAACCCGTAGCCGGAACTCCATTGAACCTGCCACCACTGATCAACTCCCCAGCAGCCACATGTCCTACTTGCGTCCAGATCTGTTTGGTCACATCCCCGTCGTAATGAGCTCCTTCAAAATCTTTGCCAGCACCGTAGAAGTTCATCGTTCTCATGCCTTCCTCGCTGGTAGGCTGGAGATAGCCCCATGCTAGCTGGGAGAATCGTTGCCTTGCATCAGACAGCCTCGCCGGCCAAAATCGCATTCTCACTACGGTGGTGATGGACGCCTTGTCCAGGAAAGCGCTCCAACCATTGAGGACAATCCGATCTATTGCTTGCGGGTACTTTGTTGTGAGACCGTGGCCTAAAATTGAACCCCAAGAGTGGCCGACCCAGACGATCTCTCGAAACGATCGACCCAGGACATTGCTAGTCTTGAGTTGCTCAACGAGACTGTTCATCGCCTCAATCTGCGCAGGTAGATGGACTACGGTCAATGGATTTGGCTTGCTAGACTTGCCATTGCCTAGCCGATCGATTGCGAGAGTGTCATAGCCTCGACTGAGAGCATAGTCAACGTAACTATAGTTCGTTCCTCGAAATGGCTCGATGCCTAGAGACGGAGAATCGAGGCCGGACCAGAAGTGTCTCGAGCCGCAGATGCCATGGACCAGGAGCTGAAGGCGACCGCTCGTGGCTGGTGAAGGGTCGGAAGATGTGCAATGCGTGCCGCTGATTGTGTAAGTGCCTGCTGCTGGAAGGTTGAAGAGGTAGCCGAGCCAGAGGTGGACGTAGTTGGAAAGTGACGCTGCCGTGATCGCCTTCGGAAACGGGACTGGTGTCGCTCTGATGGTTACTGGTATGTCCACGTCTTTGCATTGGTGTCTCCGTGAGACTGCTGTGGCGAGCGTGCAGACCTGCAGGATTGTGAGGAGGTGAAATGGCTTCATGGGAGCGGTGCTTTATGCGATACAATTCGTGGTTCCAACGACGTCTCCTCGTCTGGAAGGCGCCAACAGATTAGATGTGTTCTTTACTTATATGTACGTTCTACGTCGCATCGCTGGATCAGGAGGTGGACGATCATCCGAGCACGAGATGCCTCGGCAAACTTTAAATGTGTTCCACATTACGCCAATGGCCGCGTACGGAGAGAGGGTGGATATCTGTGACCAGCATCGTACCAGCAACAATCTCGAGAAATGGCTTACGCATGCAGTCGACTATCATGTATTCCGGGGCAGTGGTCAGCTGGGTCGGACTGGAGCTGCACCCGCATCGCTGAATTTGCGTCAATGCGTCTAGAAATTGACGAAACTCGATCGGAAGTAGCACTGCGTTGCACTCTGGTTACTTTCATTGCGCCACCCATATCGACCATACCGCTGTCGCGTGCTGCGCTTGTCTGGTCGCCGCGCTTCCTCGCCGCGAATGCGTGTGGCACTGAGAATGTCATATCCAGCACGACGTCAGCGGTACTGAGCTCAGGTCCGCCGATTGGTGACGGTGAGAACATCGAAAGCATCAGGCATAATCGTCTCGCGTGGAACGCTTGCCGAGTGGCGTGTTGTTCGCATTCGTAGCATACTCTCGAAACGCGGGAAGTCTCGCCACCCTTTCAATACTCGTTACCATCTCATCTGCTGCAGTGCACCTCGGCCGCGTGGACGCACTGTTGTTGTTGTACGGAGAGCTTTCTTCGAAGGCGCGCGTGCGATATTCTTCCCTACCCATAGGGCTATCGTGCAAAGGTCGCTCTCGTGCTTCGAAATGTGGTTGACGGATTGGGGAGGCGCTAAGTGGTGGTTCCAGAGGTCCCGACGACTCCTGCTGCTAGTAAGAACGTCCGCCTCTGCTCCCGTAGCCTCCGCCAAACCCTCCCCCTCGAGAATAGCCTCCGCCTGGTGGCGGTCTATCGTACCCACCTCCGGGAGGTCTCTCGCCTCGTCTCCAGTCACCAGGTGGCGGAGCAGCACCAAATCCCCCACCACCTCGTCCTCCACCACCATACCCTCCTCGATAACCACCTCCACCACGTGCGTAGCCATTGCCGTATCCATTATCTCGTGGTGGTGGCGGTCCTCTAGGCCCTCCTCCATAGCCGCCGTCTCTTGGTGGTCCTCGAGAACTAGGTGGTGGCAGCGCAGCCACTCTGCCATCCGGGCCTGGCGGATATATGCTGCATGCGACGTAATCTCCGATCACGAACCGCGCATCTGCCAGTGTTTTCTGCGAATCTCCATCAAGTTGCAGTTCTGCTTCCTCATCTTCGGCATCCCGTAGGTCAGCCCTGTCCCCTCCTATAACAACAGAGCCCAAAGGCTTGTCGATCCACTTCCCTCTGTTGCCTTCTACAATTGTTGCTCGCGTGTCCGGAAAGATGAGCTTGAAGACCATTCGTGTCCCCACTGCAGGTGATGGTATGACGCCTTCAGGTAGGACAGATGTGAAGAGAGTTGTGAGCTCGCCAAGCGTACAATTGGGCCATGTATAGATCTGGACAGATTGTTGCCGGATCGCGGTTGGTAATAAGGAGCTATAGTCGGGAATGTTGGTCGTATCTGCAGGAGGCGCTACAGAGAACTCCCACGGGTCGAGCATGCGGTTTTGTCGCCAAAACAGTCGCAGCAGGAAAGGCGCTGTAGCTGCTCGGTCGATGCTCGATTTTGCGTCTGGTTGCAAGGCCATCTTGAAGGACTTGGTGGATGCAAGCTTGTGGTCTCCAGCTCATGCTATGTCCAATGATCGACGAGCGTTTGTGCTATGTTGGAGTTCATGTGCAGCTCAAGATTCATGTGCAAGACGAGACGAGCTGGCGCTGCATGGCATCGGAACTTCGGAAGTGCTTCCGGCCCAATCAAACCACGAGCGCAAGATTAGCTAATGTTTGCTTCGAGGATCAACTAAGTTACTCTTCCTGTGCTACTTCCTTAACAATACACTGACTCCAGGTTCATATCAGCCGGGATGGACTTTGCTACCCTCATGAAGTCGCAGATCTCTGCGTCAAGCACGAAGAAAGATGATGGCGCGAAGAAGTATCTCAAGCGGTCAGAAATCGAGGCACAGCGACAAGCAGACTACCAGCGGGAGCAGGAAGAGCTGGAGAACGCGAGACTAGAGAGGATAGACAAGAAGCGAAAAAGAGACAACGAAGAAGCTGAGCGGACTGCACAGCGCGAGGAGAAGAGGAAACGTCTGGCAGAAGAGAGCAGACGAATCCAGGAAGAAGAAGCTGAGGCGGAAGAACGCGCTAGGAGGAGGAGACTCGGACTACCTGAGTTGCCACCCATGCAGACTGATAACGATGAGACACTCAAGGTGGGCGAGGAAGATATAGCAGAGGAGGACCTACTTGCAAAACTCACAGGCATGGGCGAGCCACGCTTCCTGTTTGGCGAGGATCATCTGCAACGATTACGACGATATCACAAGTTGACTGCAAAGGCACTTGCTCCGAAGCTCAGTGATGGACCCATACCCACCATACTCGAGCTCATACCAGAAAGGGACATGAAGGTGCCGGAGAACGTGCCCAAGGACCCTCAAGCACGAAAGTTCCTCCTCAGACAGGTCGGCAGCTACTTCGATATGCTGCTCACAGAGTGGGAGACTGCTCTTGCACGGAGAAGCCGAGACGTCAAGGAGTCATTTACCGGAAGGCAAGCATACAACTCGTTCGTAGCAGCACGCGACAATCTACGACCGCTCTTCAGGAAGCTCGAAGTCGAGCACAGTCACCCACAACCAGACGCCAAGCAGTCAGACGGCGTGCCGAACAGCCTTCTCACCCCAGTCTTGGAGATCGTACATCTCGCTCAGCTGAAGCGATACGTCAATGCCAACGATGCATACCTACGACTGTCAATCGGCAAAGCTGCTTGGCCGATTGGTGTCACCATGGTTGGTATTCACGAACGTTCCGCTCGAGAGAAACTGCACGGTGAGAACACCCAGGCGCATATCCTTTCTGATGAGACGACGCGGAAGATGCTTCAAGGTATCAAGCGTTGCCTCAGCTTCGCGCAGACGAGATGGCCACCTGATGATATTGGTCAGCTCATGGGATAAAACATTACTGCTGACATCAGTATGTCAGAGCAGATATTGGCCAGCAGGGATAGTAGCTGAATGGTTGCCGCGCAGAACAGTTAACAAACAGCGCGTTGTAGTCCCGTGCTATTGGCGCATCTGTTCAGAACATGACTAGATTCATCAAGACGACTTCTGACAGGGTCGCTGTTTCAGGAGCAATTATTTAACTGCGCACAGAATGAACACCTTAGTTTTGCAAGTCTGCATCACACATCATGGCGGCTGCACAAGGCCTCACGGGCGACTTCGACATCGAAAACAATGCTGGCCTCCCAGACCCGCCACCTCCAGCATACACCAGCACGAATGACATTACCGTACCCTGGGACTGTACGATACATCTCGTAGTACCTCACAGCACATATCTACGACACGGCAACATTGCCGAGCTGCCGCCACGTTACACGCCGAGAGATAACAACACGCACTCTTCGGCGTCGATCATGGGACCTGAGGGCGATATGGAGTCAAGCGGCGCGAGTTTGAGGAGAAATCGCCGTGCAAGAATGAGCCGAAGCATAGAACTCCACGTCGCGAAAGCAGTTCTCGTGTTGGGTATGCTTCTTCTTGCTGGGCTCGGATGGTTGGGTTATGGTGCCTATAATGTCTTTAGAGGCGTGGAGGAAAGCAACGGAGGGCGGGCTTAAAGCCAACGACTTCTCAACAGCTGAAAGGTCGGATAATGGGATAAGAAAGATCAACTCCTGTTGGTCGCACAACACCTTGTGCCGCGATGTTACCGCGATGCGATTCCAGATCCCCTGGTTGTTCTCCTGCCACGCGCCGGCACTCCAGACGTCCGGATCTCCATTGTTTCCATGTCGCTATGCGATGTAGGCACGGCATCACGACCGCTACTCGGAACGGAGAGAAGCAAGCGCTTCGATTTGTTCGCTGGTTCTGGACGTACATGATCGCTTGTAGAAGTCCTCCAAAGCCGTATCTCTCGTAATGCTATCGGCGCGGATGTAAAGAAGTTATTAATACACCAGGCCCGTGCATTAGCGAGATCTTGATGCGAGTCTCGCGCCATTTTGTTATCCTGGATGCAGGAACGCATATGCTCAAGTAAGCAGAACTAGGCCTAAATGAGCTGCAAGCTACGCGATGCATCCTCCATGAAGGATGAAGCCATGGAGCTCACACGTGCAAAGTGGCATGATAGGGTGCAATGGTCGCTAGGAGTACTTTCAGCTCGTTCAGGCGCCCTGCATCGAACGCGAAGCAAGCAACTTCGCTTGAACAACGGTTTGCAAAGGGTTCAAATACAGCGTCGAAATGCGTGCAGACAAGTCGAAGTGTTCCGAGGTCTCTATGGTAATCACCAGTCAACTGCAGTGTCCTGTAGGTAGATCCAGTGTATGAGCCATCTCTAGAGTGTCGCAAGTATTTTCGGAGTCGCTCGCACAACGCAGCTGACACTGAAAATATGGTCGGCGATAGAAATGTTGCAGACAGAGACATGTGAGAGCAGGTGAGACGGAGGGAACTGATCACAAGGTCCAGCCATGAACTGGTGATACTTGAAGGCTAAGTTAACGCGTCCACGCGTCTATCTCGTGGCGAGGTACACGAAGTCATGTGCATGCAGGAAGAAGTCATCGATCATAAATCGTAGACATACACTGCTATAACTTGCTGTTTCCTGTCACCTCATCCTTCGCATCTCTGCTCTTCCTTGGCCCCGTAAAGCCAAACAGATATCCCGCCACCTTCCTCATCTGAATCTCTTCGCTGCCTTCCGTGATCCTATATCTCCTGTGGTGCCTCCAGATGTGCTCGAAAGGATAATGCCTACTATAACCCCATCCTCCAAAAGTCTGGATCGCCCGATCTGCTGCCTGTGTACACAAGCGATTCGCCCAGTAGTTACACATACTCACCTTGTCACTAAGTTTCTGCTCGACTTCACGATGCGGCATTGTGTCCATGTCATGAGCAGTCTTGCGGATCAGAAGGCGTAGCATCTCGCATTGGGTGGCGAGCTCCACGAGAGGAAATTGGATTGCTTGATTGGAAGCAAGAGGTTTGCCAAATGGCTTGCGCTCGGCAGCATAGCGGACGCTCTCGTTGACGCAGTATAATGCTGCGCCGAGAGACGAGGCTGCTTGGCGGATGCGGTTTTCGTGCACGAAAGCTTGTGCTATGGCAAGGCCTTCGTCAATGGGTCCTATGATGGACGAGGCCGGTACGCGAACATCCTTGAGGGAGACTGTGGCGTGGTCTGTCGGCATGTTCAAGGTCCATTCATAGGATTCGACTTTGAGACCGGGAGCATTCGCGGGAACGTTGAAGCAGCTTATACCCGTGGCATCGCCGTCTTTGCCACTTGTGCGGGCGAAAATGAAACAGTTCGTGGCTTTGTGCATGCCCGTCTGCCACATCTTACCGCCGTTGATCAGAAAGCTTCCATCATTCTGTTTGACTGCCTTTGTGGACATGAACGTAGCATCGCTACCGTGCCAAGGCTCTGTCAAGCCAAAAGTGATGCGCACTTTTCCAGCGAGACGACCAAGGATCAGCTCTTTCTTTTGCTGCTCGTTGCCGAAGTGCTGGACCATGATAACATCGGGGAAATTGCCGACTACGGAGTGCTCGTTCTGCAAATCGTTGAAAAGACCCAGTCCTTTCGCTGCCAGGTGTTCTCTGATGACTGCCATCCACAAATTTGACCCTCTCCCGCTCTGCTCATTCTGACCTCCATACTCTCTGGGGAGGCTAAAGCGATAGAAGCCTGCCTTGTCTGCTCTCCTCTTGGCTTCGCCTAACAGGTCTTCCCACTCGTCACGTGGCAGGCCACCATTGTCCCAGTCTGTTCGCGCATGCTCTCTCCTATGGTCGAAGAATCTCTGGTTGTCGTCTTGCTCTTGCAATGGCTTGATCTCTTTCTCGATGAAAGCATCGATCTTGCCGATGTAATCAAGCAACTCTGACGTCGTGTAGTCGGAGTTCATCGCGGATAAAGTGATCATACAGGACGAGACAATGAGCTTCTTCACTTACAGTATAGATACAACAGCCCACTATATCTTTCGATGTTGGTAATGTGAACCTCGGGTGCGATGCATGAGAGATCGGCAACGCGTTTGCGGAGAAAGTGCAAAACGTGGCATGGTCTGTGCTGACCTAGATTTGACTGTCTCCTGCCATGTCAACAACCTCACCTGCTGCATCACCAGCAATGGTCTGATCGATCTTTTATGATGATGCTTGGGATGGATACTGGTTTCAAGCACGCTTCAAGCGCGAGACCATGCCGCCAGCTCCGCTTGGACACCAAGCATGATGCAGTATGCAGTGATGTTGGGTCGCTAATCGATGCTCTGCCACACTTGCCATGCTTCAAATCCAAGCTCAGCAGTGCATGAATTGGAGACGCAGAATCAAGACTTCAGCCCGAAGCCATGCAGCATGCAGAACGATCTGACCGCAGCGAGGTTTAAACTAAGCAGAAAGCAAAAGGAAATGGAGGACTATACCATCGCTGGCGAGCCTCGGTCACTGATATCGCAGTCGTACGGTCACTACAACCGCCGTTGTACGGTCGCTCTAGTCGCTGGGTAAGTGGGTATCTTGTTTTGGTAGGATTGAAAGAGCCCCATCCCATGGTGAAATGCAATGAGTCTGATCACTTCGGCTACTTCCCTGACTATGCAATAATACAGATAGTGTATGAAAGTACAGAGCGTGCTTATTGCTCTGCTCCGACTAGAATGCTGTTTAGGTGGGTTGCAAAACGTTTCGAAAGCTCTTGTCCTCAAGTATCACATCAGCCACGGCTACACCTTCACATACCGGCAAGAACAATGCAAGACACAAGCCAGCTTCCTCATACCTTTCACTCTTAAATATAACACAACTCACCAGAGACTAAGGACGATCTCGAGACAAGCAAGATGCTCAGATGGAGCTACTTTTGGGAATGCCTATCCATTGCAATAGGACTATGGTCGGCGTATGAGCCTGCGCTTCTGCCGGTGTTCACGTTCCTGGTCGCCACTTGGATACTGTGCATTATGTTCTACATGATTTCGGCGATATGTCTTATTTGGGCCCTTTTTGTAGGGCGGAAGCCAGTAATGAGGAGAAGTGAAATGAACTGAACACCGGCGGGAGGATTGATACAGGATCTGTTTTCTTGTCAAGCTCGATGGCAAGTCCGTCAGTTCGGGCTTATCAGTATCTTCGACGACCATACAGATGTAGACATTACTCGCCTACTCCAGTGTGCCACGGTAATCGAGTGTATTCGCAGCCATGTCGGGCTTAATTTGAACTTTCCAGCCAGTCTCTTACAGCACTTCACGCTCGGCAGCTCGTTGGAGCAGTATATGTTAGTGATGGCGCTGAAAGACCTCATCACAGTGGTCAATGCTTGCCACAGCGTCATTCGCGTATTCTGGCTCGAGCCCGCTACCTGGGTGCTTGTACTAGGCACCCTGCTTGACATGCATGATGCCGATTTGCCTAGCTCCGGTAATGATGCAGCGTACGGCAACGCGGTCTTCGTATTCGATATCGGCACTGGGCTTGCCGACAGCGAGAGAACGCATATTACTGATGTTGGGTTGTTGGCAATTTTGATTGAAGTGTAGATGTTGTCGTCCCCGTGTTTGGATGTGGTGGTGCAAGCTGCGCATGTCTGGCACCTTTCACGACATACCATCCAGCGGCATGTGCTATTTGTTAGCGCACTGATCATCGCCTCCACGTGGTCAGCAGCCAACATCGACGGTCATGAGAGCTCGGTCGGACCCCAAATGCACTAGGTGATTCGCTGTGACACCAGCTCATTCTCCTCTTCCCACCACTTCCTGAAATCCTTCAACCTCTGCGTCCTCTCCCTTGCCAATCGCTTTCCTGTTTCGGTCTTCATCATAGTCTCCAGCTTCTCCAGCTTATCCGTAAAGTGCTCGACACTGCCCTGCAATCCTCGATCCTGCGCTTTTGCAGCACCGTAAGCGAACACTCTCCCAATACCTACCGCCCCAATGGCGTCCAACCTGTCAGCATCCTGTACAATGGCCAGCTCAGGGTGAGCGCCAATGATAGCTTTGACAAGCTGCGGGCGCTTGGTCTCGTTGGTGTATGAGACATTCTCAACAATCAGCGCCACTTTCGCGACGAAGCGTGGTGGACAGCCATTCTTCGTGAGTAGATCCAATACTAGCTGTTCTGCATTCTCGCCTGCTTGAACGTACTTCCTGTCTCCAACGTCATGAAGCAAGGCGGCAAGAATGATGGCCTGCTTGTGAAATTTTTTCCAGGAGTTGGCCTTTAATTCTTCCGCTAGGATATACTTCGACAGAGCCAGAACCCGTAAAATGTGGTTGAAGTCGTGGGAGGCGTCATACCGGGACATGTACTGCTCCACATACTTGTAGACATCTAGATACAGCTCTGAAGTCTCGAAATCGCGTTTTGCGGACGCAGAGATGATATCCAGAGTTTCGTCCATGCTTCTTGTTTCACACAGGCTGTTTGGTTTTGAGGTTGCAGTGCAGGTGTATGAAGGAGAGAAGAATGTGCTTCCACTACATCGTATCACGCAGCCAAGTCATGAACAGCATCTTCTCACTTCTCGTGGACAGACGTGTCAAGTACATGTATAAGGTATGTAATTTCACCAGACGGAACGTTGGCGTGGGAGAAATGCACTGGTCAAGATGCGACCCAAGCGCTTGGAGCTCACAAGTGGAAGTGGCTTCGCGACGATCTCGAGCTCGTGGACATCGGACACCAAACATCATCACGAAAGCACAACAACCACATCCTGCACCACCGACAACGACCACAAATACGTCTTGAACCGCCCGAGACTACCTCACGATGCCAGCCACGACAGCGGAAACGCTGAACATCGTAAACCGGACGGTCTCTGTAGCGCCTCTCGTCCTTCTTTCAGCAGCAGATCATTATGGTCGTTCAGCGAAGGGCACACGAAACAGAGTGGTTGGTGTACTTCTGGGGCAGAATGATGGGAAAAGTGTAAGAGTGTCAAACAGCTTTGCAGGTACGGGAGAGATGGCGCATATGATATTGTAACATTGTAGCTAACATGGCAAATAGTGCCGTTCGAGGAGGATGCGAAGGACCCATCGGTATGGTTTCTGGACCACAACTACGTCGAGTCGATGAACGACATGTTCAAGAAAGTCAACGCGCGGGAAAAGCTCATAGGCTGGTATCATTCAGGGCCGAAGCTGAGAGCGAGCGATCTGGAAATCAACGACCTGTTCAAGCGATACACTCCGAACCCGCTTCTCGTCATCATAGATGTCCAGCCGAAAGAGGTTGGCGTACCTACAGATGCATACTTCGCGGTGGAGGAAATCAAAGATGTCAGTGGCATAATCGCTTTATGGTCAAGTATGGACAGCTGACATAGAATCAGGACGGTACAACCACATCGAAGACTTTCGTACACACACCGACCATCATTGAGGCCGAGGAAGCAGAAGAGATCGGTGTCGAGCACCTTCTACGAGATATACGTGACGTCGCAGTCGGTACTCTCAGCACGCGCATAACATCGCAGCTCGAATCGCTACAAGGACTTCACCTGCGGTTATTGGATATTGGGCGGTACCTGCAGAAAGTCCTCGATGGCGACCTTCCAGTGAATCACGCAATCCTTGGTAACCTTCAGGACGTGTTCAACCTGCTCCCCAACCTCTCTACGCCGAAGGCAACTTCTAAGGAGCTAGCACAACTCAACGGCATCGTGAATGGTGCAGTTGGTGTGAGCGCTGGCTCAACCGAGAACAGCGAGCTTGCGCGCGCAATGTCGATCAAGACAAACGACCAGCTCATGTCCATCTACCTTTCCAGTTTAATCCGAGCCATCACTGCCTTTCACGACCTGATTGAGAACAAAATCCAGAATAAGCGGCAGCAAGAGGACGAGGATTCCAAGAAGGAGGAAGACAAGAAAGACAAGGACATCAAGAAGGAAGAGAAGCTCATGCTGAACGGCACATCAGAGAAGGCAGATAAAGAGAGCAAGGAGGAACCCAAGAAAGACGAGAAGGGCAAGAAGCAGTGATAGACAAAAGTCCGGAGCATGACAAGATTACGACATGCATGAAGCATAGACGGCGCACGGAGCATAGCGGCGTGGAAAGACGCAGCCAGCCAGCGCATGTTGGAGTCTGGCTCTGTACTGTTCAGTATGTACATTATGAGTAGGCAGAATCAAACTGCTTCGTGAGCGATCTGCTCGCAGCCAATGATGAGAATGCCGCCACAACGAGAAGATCCCCCAGGGAGGACGCGCTTTGAAACTCTTCCCATCGGCTGCCACAGCACAATGCATCCCAACTCCACCTAATCTCCCCACCCAGCGCCCCATCCGGCCATCTCCTCCAGGCTAACTTCCCGCTCACTAACAAAATCCTTGAACATCTCGCAGTTTTCCACGAGCACACAAGCTAGTAAGTGCTTACAGACTGGCATGTCCTCACCTCTGGTCAATCCTCCTACTAGACTAGCTCCATTGTCACCGCTGAGTTCAGGGCTGAAAGCTGGAAATGCTGCGAATGTGAAGGCTGGACAAGAACAGGACCAGGCGGGGAGGTGGACTGTGTAATGTGTGATGTGTTGGTAGGCGGCGTTCTTGTGGGAGGCATGTTGGGAGGAGCGGACCACGAGGAGAGATGCCGTGGCCTGTTTGTGGTCTGCTTCCTCTGTACTGGATGCATTTTTGCTATTTTCTAGCTGCGGTGCTGCGGCATCGTCACTGCTCCTAGCTGGCTGCCCACACGCAACCTTTAGTCGCGTGACCAGACCTCGGTCTAGCAGATCTAGCGCTGGGAGGAACTCTTTCTCGAAGAGGGCGTACAATGTCAGAAAGAGATTTCGTGCCTCAGGTGAACTGTCTCTTAGTCGGTTTGCTGATTGTTGGCCTGGTCCTAGGGAAGGTAGCGCTGCGATCAAGGCAGAGACCAGTTGGCGAGGAGCCTGGTGTGAGGCCACGGTGGTCGTGTGTCCTGAGGCCGAACAGAGCGATTCTGTCTCCATGTCGCTGGAGTCCGGTGTGCATTAGCTCAGCATCGCCACAGTACTCAGGCACAACGAATGAGAGAAGCCATTGGCTTTGTGGGGACGCCATAGGACATCGATGCAAGCAAACATGCCTTGTACTCGCCCATGCCTTACTGACGCTGCGTTGTGCTTCTCACCTACAGTTTGCGTATAGGCATTGGTTCACCGCCAGGAAAACGGGGCGGCTACTGATTGCTGCGTTGTCAAATGCCACGTCTACTTGAATACACCGTGTCGTTATTTCAGACCGGCGCTTTCCAGATTCAGGGTAGGCAGAGGGTTACACCTTACGCGGGCTTCGGAGAGGCGGTCTTGTCTCGTGTCGACAAGTCACTCTCGACGATGGAATCACAAAAGGCTAATAAGAGGTGAGGTGACATGACGAGTTCGGGAGATCGGCAGAATGTGGAGGGAATGCCACATTGTCCTTTGCAATCTGGTGGGGTGAAAACACGCCATTTACACGCGCTGCGCGCACGACAATGCATCACACACACGAGTCACAGAAAGGCGTGCATCTTACTCGTCAACACTGAAACCTGATATCGCAAGGGGCGCCTAGTCATATGTGATTGATACAGCTGATGCAATGGCTGCCAGCCGTATCTCATGCCGCCGTCATGCGCAGATGGTCGGCGCGTTCACATGCCTGAATGGTATCGGAGCACCTGACACCATAGCGGCCTCTAGATACGCCCACGGGGTAAATGCATGTGAGTCCGACAGCGATCGTCGAGCACGAATGGATCAATGCCTCACACGGCGCGGGATGTTGGCCCTCTTCCAATGCTTACGCTGGATCAGTGATCACGTAGGCAGCCGAGTCCTCTCTACGTACCAACGCCTTGCTTACCACGCCAATGTCAAAGGATGCGTTCCTCCGCGTGGGTTCTTCGGTTTGGTCCGCACCCCGGTTCTCCTACACCAAACGGAGAACGAAAGACAGATGACCTACCAACAGCACTTGGAGCTCGCCTATCGGCGGGTCTTAAGACCGTCTTTGTCCAGCTGTGCTCTAATAGCTCCACAGGCGTCCAAATGGCGAGGCACACCTTCCACAGCAAGTTGTAGGCATGCCGCCGCAGGCAAACAGATGACCCGGCGGTAAGCGACCTATCATGAGTAGGTAGGTGATTGTGGCGCAGCTAACCCAGCGACAATGCCAACACAGCGCCAAGCCCAACGTTCTGGCGTGCCCTCGCGATGGATTGCTCGTTCAAAAGCGAGGAATGGAATCATGCTCTGGATATAACGAAGAGTCGTGCTGATGGTGGTGAGGATGAAAAAGGGAGAGTCCGGGATTTCCAATGCGCATACGTAGCAGAAGGTTATGAAACGGGACATAGGTGGCGGCGGCTGATCGATCTGTCCGAGCCGAATGGCAGGACTGTGCGCGCCGTGCGGCTTTCTCGCGGTCGCATCATTGAATTCCATGTCCTCCTTCGACACTTGCAACCCAATTTGTCGTGTCCACACAGCTGACATGAGTCACCGGAACCCGACCAATTGACGAATCACCATGCCGTTCACAGGCGCGGGTGGTTCTGCGCCCGACTACTCGCAATTGTCAGCGTGCTGTCGCAGCCTGAGCCTGACATCGAATAGCATGGAAGCACCGCAGCAGGCAGACGGAGAGCCCGTCATGTGCGCCCCCCCCCCCAGGCAGGTGCAGTCCCAATAAATGCATTGACGACCTGCGTGTCTTGGCTGCCCTGCTTTATCGCGCCTTATGTAGGTCATTGATCACATTACGGTCATCAGCCGCTTCTGCCTGTTTCACTTGACTGCTCATCAGGCCTCTACTACGGTCCTCACGCCTTGCTAACACCGCACCACTCTTCTTCTTCGACTCATTTCCATTGTTCTCGAATCTGTTTCCTTCTTGAGGACTACAGCATAATATAAGGCCGGCCCTCTTGCTCGCTTCACGTACGGAAGCGTATTGCAAGAGCACGGATTCAGCGGACGACCTTCGAGCCTAGTACATCACGACGCGATTCCAAGGACTTCGCCACACAACGCAACGATCCGACGCGACCGATATAAGAAACATCGCCACGTCTTCAATGCTTACTCGGGAATTCGAACCTATTCATCGATCTTACAACTGCAAGACCAACATGGCCTCTACGCCAGCAAATCAGCAAGAGCAACAGCACAAATTGTCGATGGGACTTGCACTGAAGAGCATACCACAACTTCTCACACCAGAAGACCACCCAGCAGACAGCTTCCCGACCGGGAGCCAGAGAGTGCCAGTCTTCCAACAACCTGCTGTGCCCAGTCCACCAGCATCGCCAGAGTTTAGCGCATTCCGTTCGCGCGACGATTATCTCTACCCAGACCACACCAGCCAGAGCCAAAGTGATCGAGCACTGTTCGACGAGGAAGCGAAGTGGGCATCATTAGAACGACAACAGTCGCCACAAACACCTGCAACATCAGTATCAGGAGGACCAACGCCTCACGATAGTCCCGTGCAACAAGCATCACTCCCGGAAGGGTCTTCCCTGAAGAAGACAGGAGAGGTCGCATCGACACAACGAAAGCAGGAGCCTATTGGTCCTGTTGCACTCTACATTACTTACGGGCTGGACTACTATCGATACATGCTCTCACAGAACGAAGATTATCGTCGAAGACGAGCAGAGACACGCAAGCTACCTATGCCTAACGTGACAAAGGGCGCACAAGGTCGTGATTCATACACACAACGAGTGATATCATCTATTGGGCGCGTTCCTCGCGTAGAGAAGCCAAAGCCCTCGCCAACACAATCGAAGCCAAGACCATCACGATCAGCTGCATCGCGAGCATCAGTCAGACCCGAGTCACGCGGTAATCGCACGACTGACTCACCTTCGCCACCCAAGCGCAGCCGTAGGCAGCCATCGACTTCCGAAGCCGTGATTGGCGGTTTGCCACACATTGCTCAGCCAAAGCCACGTACTCGAGCAGCGCCTAGCAAGAAGATCGAGGGCGAGGATGAGCAATGGTACAACATCCCCGACCATTGCCCGCCAACTAGCTCTCTCGATACCATGAACATGAAGCTGCAGGCACAGTGGAGCAACAGCAATCCTCTACGACTTGATGAAGACCCAGATCGCGAGCGCCTTCATCCACAAGAGCTCGAGGTGGCGGCTGTGCTCAGATTGCCTTGTGGCAAATATCTTGCCAACAAGCGCCGCGTGTTCAACGAGCGTCTGAAGTCATTGCAAGAAGGCAAGGACTTTAACAAGACCTCTGCCCAGAACGTTACGAAGATTGACGTGAACAAAGCCAGCCGCCTGTGGCAGGCCTTTGATAATATCGGGTGGTTCGATGAGAAGTGGTTCGCGCAGTGGCTGAAGACCGAATAGGATGGTCTTTTACAGCACCACGACCCACAATCAATTCGATAACAGAGCCGAACATCAAGACTGACGTTGTATGCCCCACTTCGCAAGATGAATGGCAATGAATGCTGGTCATCGTCATGAGACGATATCGTAGATTGATCACACTCAGCACGGCGTTCTTGGGATTCTCGACTTTACACTATGGCATATTCTGGAAGTATGCCTTATAACGCTCATGATGATGGCGTCACCACGTGGGTCGCGACCACTTTTGATAGAATTGGATGGCGTTCAGGAATTGCGAGCGTACTTTGTTGCGCATCTCACGGCTCAGAAGACCAGAATGAAGGACAAGGAACTCTATCGTTAATGGTTTGGAATGATGCATTGCATGAGAAGGATGGAAGCGTACCGCATGATGATACCCCCCGGACTCAAGCAGTCTCAATGTTAGACGGAATGCATGGCAGCACTGTGGCAGATACCACTTAGTAGAACGAGAATGATACTATCCCCTTAGCTTTCGCACTTTCCACACTCTCACGTACTGGATGGTTCATCGCGTCTTCGTGACATGCTTCCTGGCGCGTTATATGCTCATATCCATACACATGATGAGCATCGACCGGCGCCTAGATGCAGGTCTTGTCTCCTACCGTACCGTGCCACTGCTCCAATGCTTTACCCCAATGTTTTACCCTCATCGCCCTTGACCGGATGCTCGCGACAGCGCTCGACTAGAAGTCGATGAGGCTGACATTGGTGTCCATCACACCAAGACGACTTCACGCTCCACTGTCGCTGATCCGTTGATGAAGATCTCATAGATCAATTCATCTCAACCCCAAAAGTCTCGCGAACACGTTTTGGTTGTGAGCCGCAAGACCCTTGCGGGACGCTAGAGTCTCCTTGGCAGGGATCTCTCTAAAGATACGCGGCCTTAACGATTTGCGGATTCAGCTCTACCAATTCTCAAGGATTACACGACATCTCTCTCTTCTCTTCTCGCGCAGCAAAGGGGTGGAGCTGTCCTCTTCAACTTCTCTTGTGATTGTGCTTTCGTGGACAAGCACATGTCCATTCTTCATGTGTTAGACTGTTGCTACTAATAACCTTACTACTACCTTTTGCTTCCCACAGCTCCTTACGACTCGCGACCACCCACCCTGGTTACCACGACTTCTTCTAGAACTTCAGCTTCGACTTCAGCAACACTACACCCATAGTGAGACAGCCCTAGGCAATACACCGCCAAGATGGCAATCTCGCAGACTACTGGCGCCGACCCCAATGCGCCGGGTGGCCTTAGACAGAGGAATCAGCCTCCCCGGCAGAATGGAAACTATGTCCCGAAAGAGGTGGACAGCAAGCTGGATGAGAAGACGAAGGTCAAGGTTAGTACAGACTGTGATGGAGGTACTTTGAACGAAGAGCACATTGGCCAGTCTGGGAGCACGCTCAAGCACCCGTCACCGTGTTGCCATTCGCGCAGCTGCCATGCATCATCTACGGCATTTCACAGACTGTCCACCCTGCTCAGCTCTTGCTGTGCCTTAACAATAAACCACTTCTGTTGTGAAGTGCGGCGCGATATGTATTGCTCCAACTTCTCCAACTCACGGCTGACATTCTGCTAGGCAAACTCCTTCCTTCAGACACTCGACGAATACGAATTCCTGATAGCACCCATAATCTTCACAGCACTCGCCTTTTTCACGCGCCTATGGAGGATCGGCATCTCGAATATCGTGACATGGGACGAAGCACATTTTGGCAAGTTCGCGTCACACTACCTCAAGCGGGAGTTCTACTTCGATGTCCACCCTCCTCTCGGCAAAATGCTCAATGGACTCGCTGGCTATATGGCTGGTTACAACGGATCCTTCGAGTTCAAGAGCGGCGAAGTCTACCCGGAAGAGCTGAACTATGTCTTCATGCGCCAGTTCAACGGAATCTTCGGCGCTTTATGCGTGCCCCTAGCCTACTTCACCGCGAAAGAGCTACACTTCAAGAGGCAGACAGTCTGGCTGGTGACATTGATGATACTCTTGGAGAACAGCTACACCACCATCAGCAGATTCATCCTTCTGGACAGCATGTTGCTATTCTTCACCTTCACGACCGTCTTCACGTGGGCTAAATTCCATAACCAGCGACATGATCCTTTCTCGCCCGAGTGGGGTTTCTGGCTCTGCATGAGCGGTCTCTCCATCGGCTGCGTCTGCAGTGTGAAGTGGGTTGGTGCGTTTGGAACTGCTCTTGTTGGCATCTACACGATCGAGGACCTCTGGAACAAGTTCGGCGACCTGAAGATGCCAAAGATTGAGCTGGCTGCACATCTTGTGTTCCGCGTGGTAGGCCTGATCATCATCCCGCTCATGGTCTACATGTTCACTTTCTACATACACTTCGTGGTCTTGGATGGAACCGGTCCTGGTGATGCGCAAATGTCGTCTCTGTTCCAGGCGAACCTCCGCGGCACCGAAGTTGGCAAGGACAGTCCTCTTGAGATCGCGATGGGTAGTAGGGCTACCTTGAAGAACATGGGCTACGGCGGTGGTCTTTTGCATTCTCACATTCAGACCTATCCTGAAGGATCTGGTCAGCAGCAAGTGACCTGCTATCACCACAAAGATGCCAACAACGATTGGTTCTTCTACCCGAACCGCCACGAGGCAGACTTTGATCCAGAAGCACCACTTAAATTTGTCGGTGACAAGGACGTCATTCGTCTCATCCACGCTCAAACTGGCCGCAATTTGCACTCGCATCAAGTCGCCGCACCAGTGACCAAGGCTGATTGGGAGGTCTCATCTTATGGCAACACCTCGATCGGTGACACCAAGGATCATTGGACCGTTGAAGTGGTAGATGATGCTGCTTCGAGAGACTACTCCAAGATCAGGACTCTAACTACGGCATTCCGTCTGAAGCATACCGACTTGGGCTGCTATTTGCGAGCTGGTAATACTAACTTGCCGCAATGGGGTTTCAAGCAAATTGAGGTCACTTGTGTCAAGGAGAACAAGCCTCGTGACCCATACACGCATTGGAACGTTGAATCGCACTGGAACGAGAAGCGTAAGTGAGCATTGTAATAACGGTGTCGGCATGACTAATTCTTCACAGTGCCTGCTGGTGATCCTGGCTCATACAAGTCCCCCTTCCTCCGCGACTTTCTTCACCTCAACGTCGCCATGATGACATCGAACAATGCTCTGGTGCCAGATCCAGACAAGCAAGACGATCTTGCATCTAAACCATGGCAGTGGCCTCTCCTCCATGTCGGGCTCCGCATGTGCGGCTGGGACGACCACATCATTAAGTACTTCCTCCTCGGCAACCCACTCGTTTACTGGGGCTCGACCTTCTCTATCGTCTTCTTTCTTTCCATGATGGTATGGTATGCAATCCGATGGCAGCGTGGGTACGACGAGCTCACGTGGAAGCAAATCGACCACTTCCAATACTCTGGCATTTACCCTGTGATCGGATGGTTCTTGCACTACCTGCCATTCATCGCAATGGCCCGTGTGACCTACGTCCACCACTACTACCCAGCACTATACTTCGCCATCCTCAGTTTCGGCTTCTGCGCTGATTGGCTTACGCGACAGCTGCCGAATAGAGTGCAATGGGGAATCTTCATTGTACTGTACATCGCAACTACGGGGCTTTTCTGGGTATTTAAGGACTTCTGCTTCGGCATGATCGGAAACAACCAACAGTGGAAGCACTTGAAGTTGCTGTCGTCGTGGCGCATGGCGGACTAGACGTACCGGACTAGATAGGACGATGCGCTTATGGGGTTCTGAACGGCATGGCGAAGGTGTTCTTGGGGATCATGAATGGTAAGCAGGCAGGGGCAGGGGCAGGGGCAGAGAAAGCAATGAAACAGATATTATGTATATTGTACTAGCACAATGGGCAGTGAGGACGTCGCAGTGAAGTATCGTAATCACATGATCCTCTTTCACTTTCACTTTCGCTTGGCACATGATCTTCCCGTCCCTGCCGCACGATGTGGTGCCACCTCGGCTTTGTGGCTAATAAATGTCAAAGCTTCCATGCTCTCGTCATGCGATGGCGAGATTCTGCTTACCACGAGACCGACCATATGTACGCCGTCGATTCCCAATGTTGTTGCGATAACACTTCTGTGAAGCAATGAATCCCATCAGACCTCCTACATTGGAGGCTGCACTGCGGAACTGCACGCGATCACACCGGATTCCCGCATACCGCTCGAAGCTACGATCATTACAGCAAAGAAGATGTTTCTATGAAGAGCAAAGGCCGCAGAGGCCGGGAAGAGCAGGGACTGCTGATGGGGGACCAGCGTTGCAGAAGAATCAAGTATGGATGCCCAAGACCAGGATAGCCGTGGGAATCGTCTTCATCGGGAGTTTGATATACTCAATGGTACGCATGCTCATTCGAGAACGAAGGCCAGGCAACAACGTATCGGTATTGACATAAGTATGTACAGGCGACCGGCCAGACTGATCTCCCACCACCACCACCAGCAGCAGAAGCATCAGACTCCCCTCCCCCTCCTCCCCCTCCCCGACCAGGCCACCAAGCCGACACACCCACAATCGCCGAGCGCGACAGCCTCCAAAAGCGCGAGTCCGGCATCTCCCCCAATTCTCCCATGCGCCTCCGCATGGAACAATTCATCAAACAAAAACAACAAGAAATCGTGCTCGCGCTCGAATCCATCGACGGCGGCGCCCGCTTCCAGATCGACCAATGGGACCGCCCCAATGGCGGCGGCGGAATCTCCTGCGTCCTCCAGGACGGCAACGTCTTCGAAAAAGCCGGCGTCAACATCAGCGTCGTGTACGGAACGCTCCCGCGCGCAGCGATCTCGAAGATGAGAGTCAACCACAAAGCGCTCGACCCGGACGTCGAGAGCTTGGAGTTTTTTGCGAGTGGGCTGAGTCTGGTGCTGCATGCGAAGAACCCGATGGCGCCGACGGTGCATCTGAACTATCGGTACTTTGAAACGGCGAATCAGGATGGGAGCACGAATGCGTGGTGGTTCGGGGGTGGGACGGATTTGACGCCCAGCTATTTGTTCGATGAGGATGTGATTCATTTCCACAAGGCGATCAAGGAGGCTTGCGACAAGCATGACAAAGGGTATTATCCGAGATTCAAGAAATGGTGCGATCAGTACTTCTACGTGAAGCACAGGAACGAAACGCGTGGGGTGGGAGGGATATTCTTCGATGATCTCGATGAATCCGAGAAGGACGCCGAAAGTTTGTTTGCATTCTGCCAAAGTGCTTTGGGGGCGTTCTTGCCGGGCTATCTGCCCATTATCGAGAAGAGAAAGGACATGCCTTTCACGGAGAGGGAGAAGCAGTGGCAGCAGTTGAGACGGGGCCGGTATGTGGAGTTCAACTTGGTGCATGATCGGGGGACGGCGTTTGGGCTGAACACGCCTGGGGCGAGGGTGGAGAGCATTTTGATGAGTTTGCCTTTGACGGCGAGATGGCAGTATATGCATGAGCCCGAGAAGGGGAGTAGAGAAGACCGGCTGGTCTCTGTGCTGAAGGAGCCGAGGGAGTGGGTGTAGTGGTCTTGTACAGACTGTGTGGAATTATCCCATGTTGTACAGACTATTAAATGGAATGTAACAAGTTTCGATGCAGGCGCTGGTCACCCGGTTTACCATTCGGAAGTTGGAAGTATGGCTGGTGCTGGCCATGATCAAGCGCGACAGTAGTCTGAGCCCAGACGTACTCGAAGGGCCTTAATTTGGACGTTGCCAGAGTCTGTCGGACGACGATAACTTTATGAATCTGCTTCTTCGAGGCACTTCAGTCCATGCTCGTCCCTATTGATGCCTGCGGGCGTGCTCAGCTTGGAGGTGAGGTAACAGATCTGCCTCGAAGACGTTCATGAAGGTTGTGGCGCCGGAGAAAGACTCGCGGTGGTGGTGTATCTACCTCGATGTACTTGGTGAGCTTGGCCGCTATGTTTGGTAGAAAAATAACAAAGTCGCTAGTCCAATGTACTGGTCCAGGTCGACGGACGGGTGGCGCAAAGGCCGCTGTGAGTGAACGATACATCATTACAGGTACTGTA
>AWYE02000272.1:0-24822 GCA_000504385.2 Exutisphaerella laricina CBS 326.52 | reverse complement strand
CGTATATTACTAAAGGTTACGACTTTTGCCCTTAGACGCATCGCTATAGCTCGCTCTTTACCCGCTTACTACCGATTAGCTAATATTTACTGATATATAGAGATAGCTGCTGACAGTACAAATCTAGACTAGCGTACAATTTCATTTAGATATGACATCACGTAGAGCCTGCGAGAAGCGTCTGAAACTGAGATAATGGGCTCATGCTTCGAAGTCAATGGCGGGGGTTTGATCGGCCAAGACCACGTGATAGATATCAAACAGGCCTGCAGCGGACGAAACGCTCGATCGAGATGCCACACCGTCGCATATTATGCTGACCTTGGCCTTGAGGATCAGAGCTGAGATATAGACAGATGTGTAAGTCTATGATCATGAGTTTCGTAACATCATCAGGGCAGGTAAACTACCCGCTCGCGACAACAACACCAACCATCCAACCAGCGCCACGCTTTTCACTATTTCGCGCCAGTATCCAAACTTTGCTTCCATGTCGTCGTAAGATGCTGCAGGGTATAGTGCGAGAGAATTATCTGCAGAGTAGAATAACAAGAAAGAAAAGAAGCAAAGGTACAATGCGAGGCTGCGGCAAGAAGCACTTCACAGTCCACTCAACGTCTGCGCATCGCGCGGCACGATATCCCGGATAGCTCTTCTCCACTGACCGTCGTCGTGCCATGGTCGAAGTCCTTCATTGGCTGCAAGGAACCAGTGCTCACACTTCTTCCGCCAAGCTGATTCTTCCTCCTCTTGCAGTCTACAGAAGCGAGGCCCGAGATCGAACTCTTCATGTAACTCTCCAGCACCTCCAACTGCGACAGATACAGGACTTGCCAGACCGCCGATGCCTCCAGCGGCAGGAGTGTTCTCATCTTCAAGGTCTTCAATCCCAGCAAAAGCATCCTCTTCCTCATCCGCCTCAGTCACAGATGGGGAAAGTTGACCGGAAACATCTCGTCCCCCTTTGACCTTTAGCCACTTCATCTGTTGCGGATCATACACCATCCCGTTTTGCACCTGTATGTTAAGTCCGTTTCCGGTAGGCACATGCGCGATGAGAGCAGGTCGCGATGGCGACGTTGAGGGATCATGCCGCCGATCCATGTAGGATGTCTGTATCTGTGTTGAAGGGGTGGGAGTCTCGAGGGGTGGTATGTCGAATTGAGACAAGGTATTCTCGTTTCCTTCCCAACTCATAGTATGTGGGTTGTATACCATGCCTTTTTGACCTGTCACACATTAGTGATGCATCGCAGATCTTCAATCTCGCTTAGAACGTACTCTGAGGTACTGCCTTCAATGGTGCTATCAAAGCGGGCCTCTTAGTGCTTTTCTGCCGGTTGGCACTCGGACTGGTGAAAGGACTTCGTGCTGCGATCTGAGCTTTCCAATTAGTAGTAAGAGGTTGTAGAGGACCTTCGCTTCGTGGCCTAGATTGATTGCTTATTCTGGTCTCTCTCGCGATCCTACTAGCGGCAGTGTCGCGCAGATAGCTGGGGGTGTTTGACGTGTCCTGAAGACCTTTGATTGGGCTCGAAGGTGTCTTGGGTGGCGCGGGAGTCATCATGCGGTCAGGTATGGCAGAGGCAGAGTAAGCGGAGTTTCTCTTTGTCGGATCGGCGAAATCACTACGGCTTTGTGCTCGTCTTAAGGCTCCAGGCTTGAGAGGACCTGTTCGCGGCACGGCAACAGGATGCTTCGTGAACTTGCTCTCCTTACTCATTGAAGTAGGGAGATCGTCAAATATCTCCAATTCTGAGCCATCGCCAAAATGGCGTCTTCGAGTTGGCCTGAACAAAGTCTGTGTAGACTTGGCTTGGCGTATCAGGTGTGCTGGTGCCAGGTCCTGCCTCTGCCTAGGAGCACGAGACGGTGTATCAGGCATGACTTGGTGCGCAAGCCGTGAAGAAGGTCGGGGTGGAGGTGATTGAGCACCTTGTCGGTTCGGGTCAGAATCTCGCCTAAGATGATATGGCATAGCTCGGTGTGCTGTCACATGCGAAGACTGATAATTGGACGTCCCGGCTGGCAGAAACGGGCCAGTCGGCTTTTGGAAAGAGTTGTTAGAAGACTGCCCACGTAGCACTGGCATCGACCTCTTAGACCGTAACAGTTGGGCGCTGGTAGTAGTTGGCTGTCTCCGCTCTCGGACATTGTGAGAAGCTCCGCTTTCGAATACTGGTTCGAGACGGGATGTTTGCTTTGAACCCGAGACCGGTCGCGGTATATGTGAGCGATTGTAGAGGGGCTTATCGATAGGTTTATCGTGGAAGTTTATAGTTGTAGATGGTCGCTGCGCCGCCGATGTGGCCGGCTTTGATGATTTGACTTGGACGTTCCTGTTGCGTTTCCGGACATCAAGGATGCCACCTCTACCAAGATCAAAGTCGCCATCGAAGTCGTCGTTGTCGTCCGACACTAGCTTGGATTTCTTGTGTGTATTCATGATGGCTGACTGCTCCAGAGCAGGTGTATTACTTGGTTGTGATAGATCTGACAGTTCAGCATCAGCCGCTCGCCGCTTCTGGAGCTTCGCTTCGAAGTCCATTGGTCCTTCCGGCAGCTCAAGTCCTCCAAGATCGTCTACTTCACTGTCCGCTGTAGCAGAGCCAAGACTCGGGCTGATCACTGAGGCAGATGAGCTTCGATTCCTCGTGCCATCGCGTTTCGTGCCAGCAAATCGAATGCCGAGACTTCCCTCGAGATCGTCGAAGTCGTCCATTTCCTCTCCGGACATGACGCCAGCATCTTCTGTCCTGGGCTTCAGCTTCAGTGGCTGGTCTGACATTTCCATGTCGTTATCCCAGTCGTCGTCAAACTTTTGTTTCGACTTCTTCTTTCCCAATCGTTTGATAGTGCCTCCGAGTAGAGCACTCGCCGGCACATTGGTGGGTAGGGGTATTCCGGCTTGTTTCGCTCGGTCGATGGCATGATTTGTGCTTTGTTCGTCGTTGGGTTCCACGACAAGGTTCCAGTCTTCATCACCAGCGACAGACTCGGATCTGACAGACAGACGCGATGATATAGCGGTATGAGCCGTGCCAGTGCTGACGCCAGCGAGGGCTTGGAAGTCGCCCTCGATATCTCCATCGTCATCCCACGACTCCACGGCCATTGCGGCCGTGGCGGTCTGCATGTTTCCGTCGGCCTGTGAGCTGCTCCAACAGTCGTGTCGCAGACTGTGTGCTACCCTGGGAGGAGAGCCCTCCGTCGGCGGGAGCGGCGAGGCAAAGGAGGTCCTGATGGATGCGAGTGCAGTAGTTTGGGAGACTCATGCGTGCAAGAAGTATGCGTCGTCCGGAAGGAAGAACCGCCCAACCTCGTCCCGTGCTGCAGGACCGCCAAGCAGAAGCGTGTTTTAGCGCGACGGTGATCGACAGACCCTGAGCTTAGGAAACGTTAACCACGTCTTCAAGAAACAGGTGCACAAATTGTGTAGCGACAGCCGTCATTGTACCGTGTCGATGCACACATAGATAAATTCGCACCCGGTCAATCCATCAGAGTGACGTGATGCCACGCGATCACAATAGCACACCCTGCAATCTAAGAAGGATCTATTTACTGCTCGGAGCTGCCTAGATGATGCACGCGCCTCTAGGCATCACCAGCTTTGCGAACTCGTAAATCCTCGCCCTCTCTCATTTCATCCTCGCGATCGAGGCTTCAACTACCGGAATTGTGGCAGCAACAGCCGACCTTACTCCTATGGCAGTATCACCGCGGGCTGAGCTGCTTCGGCTGAAGCGCACAGATGATGACAAGGCTAAATATGTGCTTCTGAATATCCACCATAAATCACAAAGCTCGAACTCGCTAAATCTCAAGCTGGTTGCAACTGATTGGGACCACTTGTATCACGGAGAAATAGAAGAGTCTTCTTTGGAGTCCCTGCGAACCAAAAATTATACCGACAATGCCGAAGCATGGAAGACAGTGGTGGCGTATGTCTTGCTTCATCAGCAACCTGATGAAGCCCTACCAGGATTCTTTGATGGTATTGAGGCTGTTGCAGCCGTCGGTGATATCACAGTAACCGTCACCATCCGGAAGAACATCAGTGGAATCACGCAGAAGCTTGGAACCATCAAGCTCGAGCAAGATGATGAGAAGGAGGAGGTCAGTTTCATCGAATGGGCTGATGATGCTATTGCTGTTTCGGACGCGTTGAGAGCTCATTTGCGCGCCGCTAACGAGAAAGCCGATGCAAGACAAGCGCAAGTAACGAAGCTCAACGCTGAGTTGGAAAAGCTGATCAAGGCCAAAAAGAAGCACGAAGAAGTGATGCTGAGCAAGTTTGCTGCATTACTAAATGCAAAGAAGCTCAAGATAAGGGATCAGCAGCGTCTGCTTGCCGGTGCGAAGGTTGACTACGATGTGGCGGAAGAAGTCGGCGCGTCAAGATCTTCTGCCAAATCCTCGAGACGAGCAGGTCTTTCAAGAAAGGGCAAACGGAAGGCAAGTGACCCTGCAGGGCGGGAACCCGAGGATAAAATGGAAGGCGAAGAGAACGACGATGCCCAGACAGCATATAGTCCTGATGCCGAGGAAGAATACGGACGGCGGCAGGGGACGCCAGAAACAGACGACGAAGACGAATACGAAGACCCTGCTGAGCTTGATGTGGACGTCGATGGAAGCGGGCTCGCCAAAGCTGTCGATGACTCTCAAACGACCAGGCGTGTTGCAACACAGCATAGCCAACAAAGTCAAAGGGTTTCGCAGAAGATGGAGGACGATATGCAAAGATCGTCGTCGCCACCTCGGCCTCGCTTGCCCAGCAGAAAGGCGAAATCACCTTCTGAGAAGCCATCGCCGCCCCCAGTAATGACTAATGCTAATGAAGAAGACGATGACGAGACAGATGATGAGCTTTGAGCGTCCCGGGCGCAGTGCATAGGACTAGAAGACAGCTAGAAGACGCAAGAAATGCGTGCCGTGTGCTGTTGCTGCGCACCAGGTTATTCAACAGCGTAATATCGGATGCGAACGTGCGGTTGGAATAGACGACCTTCCGGTCCACGCCAGGGGTTAGATCCGCTTTACTATGCGCCGTCCCGATACGCTTGGGCCCGAATCTTGATACGTACAGTACCCGTAGGGCCAAAGGGTCTTGCAATGGATATGAACTTAGCCCTCAACAAAAACTATGACAGCAAGGAGTTGTATCAACAATTCCTGGTAGCTAACCATCAAATAAATGAGTGTTACTTGCAAAGTAAAATCCCGCCTTCTCTCACCTTGCAAGACCTAAAGCACGCTCTGTTGATGCATTAGGCGTACATCGTCATAGTTCTGGTGACCGCCCGCTTCGGGATCTTCAGCTACCTTCGAGACCTGTTCGCCAGCTCCCACATTGTAGTAGCAATGAACTACCAACAACAACAATCTACTCACTTCTGTCACATTTCTTCTCACATGCCAACGAACTTCATGAGCCACGTGCGCACAGCACAATTCAGCCTGCAATTGTCGCTACGACAATAGATCCAACGTCCATTGTCTCAGCCAGTAACGCCAACGTCCGACACCTGCCGCACCGCGACACGATTCAATGCGCCATCGACCACAACAACCGCAGCAAACTTGAACACCCCTCATTCAATGCTGCCTACCACCCTCTCCACATTTGGATAGCGTTATCATGCCTGCGGTGACAAGTGCATCACAAGATAGGCAATCTCATCCCCGAAAATGGATCCCGACCAAGGAGGAACAGGCAGATCTCGATGCCATAAACGCCGCGGTCGATCGCATGAAAACAATCACTAAGGTCGTCGACCCGTATATCCTTACACTACCTCAGGACCGCAACCTTCCAGATCATGCGCCACGATATCGACATTCATATCAGCAGCAGGCCGAACAATGGCTGTCGCACGCGCCGTTTCGCTCCAGCGAAGGCGATCATATGCAGTATCTTACCTTTCATTTCTATGACCCGGAGACGACCGACGATCGCATGGCACTGTGGGTTCAGCAAAGCAGCCGAGAAGAGCCCATGGCGAATGGACGAGGCTTGAGCACAAGACCTAGCACTGGTGCGAACACTCCCAATGGAGCACCGAAGAAGAAGATCAGTTTGGGCGACTACAAGAAGAAACAGGCAGGAGGCACTGCTACGCCTGAAAGGCACAACGGCATAGGAAACCATGCGCCCACCGTTAAGCAGCCTGCTGTCAAAGGTCCGATTGAGAGAGTCAAGGCGGAAAACGATGAGATTTTGGCTACAGTGGCCGAGCTTGAGGAGACTCCGCTTGTGAAGCAGACACCGAAGGTACACGGAGATCTGAAGCGCAAGAGGGAAGAGGAGACCCCACAGCAGCAGCAGGGGTCGAAGATGGCCGGAACGATAGTCAATGGTGAGCGACCGCCAACAAAGAAAGCAAGAGCATCAGAGGTACCGGTTGTGAAAGAAAAGAGACCTGATACTGCACGACGGAAAGCAGAGGGCGCTGCCCCGAAGACGACAAAAGACGAAGAACAGACCGAGGCAGTAGGTCTTCCACCACGACTGTCACCTGGCATGCCGCCACGTCTTTCTCCAGGGATGCCAGAGCGATTGTCGCCATTGGAAAATACGAAACGCCAGAAATCGCCCAAGTTAGCAGAACACAAAGGACCTCCCGATGCTATGTCATACAGTCGACTATCGCCGGGTCTACCAAAGAACATTGCGAAGTCATTGGATGCACGATCGTCTGCACCTAGCTCCGCTTCAAAGAAGGACGAGAAGCTGACGCCATTCAAGAAGGCCGAGGATGTAACGAAGCACAAGTCGCCTCTGCCACCACGCAATGGCTTTCGTGCTACGTCTATCTCACCTGCTGTACGAGGAGATGCAGAGGCAAAGGGACGTTCGAAGACTTCTGCGCCACGAGTAAAGAGCCACTTAGAATCTGACGACGAGATGGGCGCCAATATTACCGTGTGTGGTAAGAAACCACAGCTTCCTGGTAAGCCAAGCCTGCTTGTTAAGATCAAGTACAAAAAGTCGCAAAGAGAAAATATCGCCCGGATCCTGAGAATGCGCTCGAGACCCGACAGTATGATGGCCACGCAGGCAACGTCGTCGCAAATGGCAGCCAAAGTACCCGCACGCAGCACTGAGATTCAACGTAGCAGTGAGCAGAAAGAAGCTGCGCCTGCGAAAGGCGTGGCTCAAAAGGTCGGACCTGTCAAGAAGGAGAAGAAATTGCAGCAAGAGGAGCCGCATGCTACAGCGGAGAAGCGACCACGATATGATGACAGTGGAAACGACCCACCTGCAAAGCGCAAGAACACTGCACCTGCAGAAGCGCGGAAAGAGCCATCAACACCTGCTCAGCGCGAAAGTGACTCACCCAGTGTATTAAAATCTGGGGCCTTGCATGCAACGCCGGGCTCCCGAAAAGGGGGCCTGTTATCGGTAGCCATGGCACGAGAGCAATCACAAGACAGTAACGGCACCCACGCCACACCTCCGGATATGTCCAACACACCGAGTAATACCGGACCCAGTCATCCAAACGGGACCGCCAGACCACCTTCGAGCCAACCAAGCGGCAAAACGCCCCTGCAACAAGCGTGGGACAATGAAATGAAGCGACTCGAAACACTCGGTAGAGACATCAAACGTGGAGCCACGACTGTCTTGAGTGCAGAGCACGCGACAGATGATGACAAGAAAATCGGCGCAGCCAAAGTGCTCGAGTCCGTCATTTGCTACCTCCTCGCGTTTACATGTGCAGACGAAGCCGCTCAGGCGGCCGATCCGAAGCAGCCCCTTCCTTACAGAACTTGGCATGGTCTTCATGGTCTGTATGGATTCACTCAGCGGGCAACACGGGCGTATAAACCATTGGCAGGGATCACAGCATCGCTGGGAGTCGTGTATAGCGCCAGGATAGTGTCGTTGAACGGCCAGCAGAGCCTGGCGCCTGGCCCGGATGCGCTGCTCGTGGCGACCAGGGTACAAACAGAGGCCTTGAAGGCACTGGACGATGCGTTCCCTGATATTCGCGACATCGAAAGGTTGTACCCATCTTCGTGGCAAGGACGGTCATTCGCACACCCTCAGGACGCGGCTCTGCGGCCTAATCAGCTTGGCGGTTCATATAAGCTGCCAATCGGAGCTCACACAAAACCGCTTCATGCTGCTCGCGCAGCGTATGCGATGCTTCGCGAGTGGATTCAGCAGCACGACGTCAAGTACGCTCTGCAACTTGAAATACTGGGTCCCGAGAGCCAGAGTCGACGTTAGTGGGGTCAACAAAGTCGAACTGTACTTATTGACATGCCACTGCATAGCAATACAGGAGCAGCAGAGCGATTGGAGCATTGGGTCAGGGTTGGGAACGTAGGAGTCTTTATTGCTTTTAGACAAGCTGATACCCCATTGAGCAAATAAGCAGACAGTATGAGTACAGGACATGTGTTGTGCTTGGTTTGTGGACTTGGCATAATAAAACATAAGGAATGAGATGGCATTGATGAAAATAATCAATCATTAGTACACAGTGCCATCACTTCTCTATTCTGAAGTAATACCAGAGTGGCTGACGCGCGTGGCACAGCACTAGCGTTATAAGCACAGACCACTGATGACGATCGACCTCTCTGTGCTCAAGTGATCGCAGTTGAAGCTTGAAGATAAACTTGTACATCCCACCACAGCCACTGTTGTACAGCATTGCATTTCTTCGGCGTTTGGGGGTGTTCCTATTCTTTCTTCATGTGAAATGTCGTTGCATTGTGCTCGTACGTTTCGATGCTTTCGCAGACATGCTATAGTCCAGCGGCGGCTGCGAGCGGCTGCGATAGCTCGCTTCTCGCAATATGCTCGACTGCCTGAACGGACAACCACTCAGCAGAACCTGGAAACGCTGAACACCTCTGCAAGCAACAATAATCATTACTCTCACGATCAACACCAACAACATCAAAAGACCCGCAGAAGTTTCCCCTTCCCCGCCCTCGCCCTCTTCGCCATCGCCATACCTCTAGGCTGGAACCTCATCCCCAGTTCCACCGTCCACGCCCCTCGAACCGAATTCGTCAAATACAAGCTCACTTCCAAAACTCCTGTCTCCTCCACTTCCGCCATCTTCCATCTCAACCCCACCGCCGCGGCTTACACCCTCGACCTCGACGATCCAGACCACGAACGCGCTCTTACATCCATAGAAATCAAACAACCCCAACTCCAAATCGCCAGATCGTATACGATATTACCGCAACAGCAGGGGCAGCATGAAGATGAGGTTCGGCTGCTGATTAGACGGGAGGAGAGGGGGGAGGTGAGCAATTTTTTGCATCGGTTGCCTACAGGCGCGGAGATTCAAGTGAGGGGTTTGGCAAGTGAGTATGTTTTGCCCAAGGATGTGAATTCTTTGGTGTTTCTTGCTGGGGGAACGGGAATTGCGCCGGCGTTGCAGGCCGGGGAATTAATTGCTCAGGAGGGAGGGATGGTGCATGTGCTTTGGGCTAATAGGAAGCGGGAGGATTGTGCGGGAGGACGAAGTGATAGTGTGAGGGAGGTGGGGAAGAACTGGAGGTGGCTGCCGTGGGTGGGAAAGAGTGAGGCGGTGGTGGAGAATGGCGGTGAGGAGAAAGGTGTGCTTGTGGAGATGTTGGAGGGGTTGAAGAGGCAGCCTGATGGGCAGGGTTCGCGGGTCAAGGTGGACTACTTTGTTGATGCAGAGGGCACATTTATCAAGATGGAGGATATCAAGGATGCTATCAAGACTCTGTCGAGAAAGGATGCTTCCAACGTGACAGGAAGAAACATCTTGATCGTGTCGGGACCTGAAGGCTTCGTAAAGCACTGGGCTGGCCCCAAGCAGTGGGCGAACGGGCGAGAAGGGCAAGGACCTTTGCGTGGTGCTTTATCGACATTAGACTTGGAGGGGTGGGAGGTCTTCAAGCTGTGATGGATCATATCTCCACGG
This sequence comes from Exutisphaerella laricina CBS 326.52, assembly GCA_000504385.2. Lineage (NCBI taxonomy): Eukaryota > Fungi > Ascomycota > Dothideomycetes > Mycosphaerellales > Mycosphaerellaceae > Exutisphaerella > Exutisphaerella laricina. The sequence goes on along the minus strand of AWYE02000272.1, from coordinate 14,893 downwards.
AAGATGACCCAAGCCATACGGATTTCAATTGCTGTTGTATTCCTTCGCATTTGACGCGGCTTCAGCGCATACGAAAGCATTACTCGAGCCAGACCCATACTGGTCACGGGACGATTGTTCAAGTTTGCGGAAACGCACATACGAATCACTCACGTCATGATTGGACTGTAGCCTCGCCAAATCGTCGTTATGCACAGTGATCATGTTGTGAGTGTGCAGCGGATACGAGGCTATGTATCAGAGCTTTGTGTGTTACGTCCAGGAATAGAGCGGCCACTTTTCGACGGAGGTCCTTGATCTACTTCCGCTGCGTGTCATGACACGGCATCCGAGTATCACGACTCATGGTTGATGGACGAGACCTCAAAACGCAGTACGTATCTATTTTCGGAATCTCGGCCAAGCTATGTCTTCCTCAGGCAAGCACATCGTATGCTTGGATGCCTGAGCCATCCGATGCGAATACGACGCGTGTTCTCCTCAGGGTAGGAAGACAGAGGATATACTGGAATGGTCAGCTTCTGGCATCGTAGGGCAAGTGCGAATATTCAGCGTGCCGAGCATGTCAATGGCAAGTGTGGGCGTTGCGGTCTTGCTTGACAATAGGCATGACCTTCAGAAATGGCCATTGGACAGTGGTCACCTTCCTTCAAGAACACAAACATGACATCCAACACAAGTAGCACAGACATCGATCTTGACGAGCATTTCAGGGACTTGAAGGAGCACCTCAAAAAACGACCGGACGCCCAAGAATACCTGTTATCAAACCACTGGTATTCGCCTACCCAGCTTGTGACGTAATCAACAAGAAATAAGGTGCTGCCATCAACCACATCAAGAGCCAGCTCGCTTGTGCGGTGAAACGGAGAATTGGTGACCGGCGGGGAAGAAGAATATTCCACGGACGGCTTCACCAAAGTAAAGGATATGATCACAGGCTTAAACGCATCATGAAGGAGGTGGAAGAGATTTACCGACATGTTGAGCAGCCTGTCGGATTGTTTTCTGCAGCCTATGTCAATCGATTGTTGTTGTAGTAATAGCTTTCTTTGTGATCCATCATACATCATGATGTTCTATGTTGTATGTGGTTCGTCATGAGCTAGTCGTCCCACACATTGACCTAGCATCGCAACCCTATAGAACTATCTGCCGATCTCGGACTACACGAACATGACGCGCATGTCGTATGTTCGTATACTCGCAATCTTTCTCCCGATACGGCTAGTTCTATGCTAAGGACTTTATGTGGGGTGCTTCTCTTCTCTCACGCCTTTGCCCTATTATTGCTAGGCATAGAACACGATGCAACAGGCGATCAGCTTGGCTGGCAATTGTTCTCATCTCCACGTGGAGTCCTGTCGATCACAAATGCATTCGCCCCAGGGTACCCGACATTTGCGCATACAACCGGGCTGACCATGAGCGCGAAAGCAACACGACGTGGAGTCAAGAAGTCCCGTGGTGGCTGTTCGCGATGCAAATCACAACACCTCAAGTGCGACGAACAAAAGCCGACATGTGGACGATGTGAGCGCCTGGGCGTGATATGTCCTGGCTATTCTCAACCGCTGAAGTGGTCCACCAAACATGAAGTCGCTGCTGCAGTGAGCACTTCAGCAGCAGGCACCACTCCAGTAGCTACGCCTCAGGCTACACGTGAGAGCAGCTTTCCACTGTCTCCGATACTCGACTTCGACTGGCTAGATCAGACATTCCCATCTCCTCTTCCGGAACAGCTTGCAGAGACACAGCAGAATGTTCCGCAGACAGGATACGTTAGCCCTGGCTTTGAGGCATTCCAGGACACCAACCACATCGAGTGGTCCCGCGCCGACCTACCCGTACAGCCCGGAAACCATGCTTCTGACCAGCAAGTAGGAATTTCTCGGCGCCATCCACAAGCTCGACGACATGATATGCTGAAGGCGCTTGGGGCTAATGTACCGGACACCTTGCCAAAAGTGCAAAGCTCGATATTTCATCAGCCGACTGAACTCTTATCGTACTACTTTAAGGTGATCCCACAGGTATACTCCATGTTCGACAGTCGTCGAAATCCATTCCGAGCTACAGTCGCAGAAGCCTTCAGCCATTCTCTAGCTGTCAACCTCGCGGCGCAAAGCATGGCAGCCGCATGTCTGATCGAGATTCATCCCAAATTCGAAGCTATAGGATCGGGACTGCGAGATCAAGCACTGGAGGCCAGTCGAAACGATACTAGTCAAGCATACAACGCAATGCTAGCACTGATGATGTCTGGTCCAACCGGAAACTGGTTCAGAGCTGACGACCTTGACCTTACATCATACCGCATGGCTAGAGAAAGGCTAGATGCACTCGCACTTTCAGGCGAGGACAAAGGTATATACACATGGTTTCGCGAGGCTCTTGTGCTCTGGGACTCGCTACTCGCCTACGCTGCTGATCCACCTTCACTACCACCAAGTGTCAAATTGAAGCCAGCCAACGAGCAACCAGGCACAAATTTTGTCGTTCATCCATGGAACGGTGTCGCTCGTGAGACGTTGGAGATTATTGGCGAAATCGGACGGCTTGTTCGAGGCAACAGGCTGGTGCTGCGTAATCAGACCTTCGTCACACAAGCACATATAAGTCAAATGGCACAGGACCTGGCAAGGGCTCGAGAGCTGGAACGTCGACTTCTTTCTGTACAGCACCCTCGCGAAAGTGATATTGCAAGCACAGAAGATGAGCGCACGCCAATCTGGCACGTCACCACCCTGGCAGAGCTGCAACGCTATGCTGGACTACTCCAGCTCTACCACGTCTTTCCAGATATTCTATCCTCCAGACTCGAGCTTGAAATCACGGCAGGAAACGATACTATGGTAGATTTTTCAGGGCATCAAGCATCTTCATTAGACCACGCACTTCGAAGACGCAAATGGTTGACCTCGTTTGCGATGGAAGCACTCCGCCTCTTCGAAACCATACCATGGGAGTCTGGCACAAAGGACTTCCAACCGTTCCTGCTCGTCGCTTTTGCTAGTGAGCTTGTCTGTGATACTGACGGCGACCCTGAATCATCACCAGAAGCTCTGTCGAGCACAGATAGCAGTATCAGCAAGGACTTTGCGGATGTGGCTCTCATGCGGAAGTTCACGGTTGATAGATTGTCGTCGCTTTTGAAGATCATACCGCCAAAGCCGATTCGGATCTGCCTGAATATTGTGAAGGAGACGTGGAGACGGATCGATAGTGGTCAGAGAGGTGTGTACTGGTTGGATGTTATGATTGAGCATGGATGGGAGACGCTGCTTGCTTGAGCTGAGGGATCCACATTCACTCCTGAAATCTCACGAATTGTGACCTGACGATATGTTCGGCGCGTCTTGAAGTTGGCGAACTGACCAAGTAGCATTCTTACGCAAAGCGTGCCATTTCCGTGTTATCAAAATCGCACGAAGGAATTCGGCTGGCAGAACTTTCTCGTGTCTCTGTGACAGAGCTGGAGCTTGCTTTGGACGATTTAATGCTATATTGCAGCCTACAGGCATCTGCACCACATAGGGAGGCGGCCACCTTAGTGGCTTATAGGTACTGACTGTCCAGGCCAGAGCTGATCTCAATTCCTGCCCTTTTGCATAGGTCACGACAGAGACGGCCAAGAAGGAGTAAACTGCGTTATCTCTGTTCGAACTACCAGCTGAGCTCCGGGACACCATCACGAATATGCCTGCATGGATACTTACCACAGACCAACGGGCAACTGTGGCGACGAAGTAGAAGCACGATCAATGAAACGGGCACCACTAGTGTTGCTGGGGACCTGCAAGCTAACCTATGCGGAAAGTCAAGACCATCTTCTACAGCCACATGACCTTCCGAACGCACAGTCCGATCGGTTGAGTGGCGCGATAGTTTATTGCCAGAAGTCCTTGGCTCGCTTCGCCACATCCGCCTGGAAACGATATGATAAAGTGAAGTCACCTCCCACAAGGAGGCAAGGAGGCAAGCCAACGCGACGAGCCAGAAAGCACGGGGCTTCCTAAATGCTTGTAAGCAACTCTTGTGCTTCAAGGTTTCAAAAACATGTTGAACATCGACTTAGACTATGGCCAAATCATTGTTCGCAATTCCGATTGAAGAGACACATGTGGGCCCAGGATCCAAAGAAGGAACACGAGGAGCTGGCAGCAGATTCGGCATCGCAATGGAAAGTCATTACACGGAATGCTCTTAGAGAGCTCTAATGGAGCCAGCTGGTTTCTCCCCGGATTGATATGGCATTGAAGCATTCGATAAATGGCTATACGTGCCCGAGAGCTCTCAAAGAATGTACAGGAGCGAGAGGGCGATACGGACGGAATAAATGGAAGTGCATAGCTCCCTTAGCCGATTGGCTAGCTATGTTATTCGCGACGTGGCTCTGTGGAGCCTCGAAATCATTCCCAGCTAATGTTTAGCATGAGCACTTGTGATCAATCAGGTACCTCCTCTCCTGCTTCCGGGTTTGTATGGAAACGTGCTGCGATAGTGTTTGGCAATATCTCTCCTCGTGGTGACCCAGACTCCCTCCTTCTCCGCAACATACTTGCAAAAACCTCGCAACGCTTCAGCTCTGCCTGCTTTGCCTGTGATCCTGCTGTGCAGCGGGACGTTCATCATTTTGCCACCTTCCCGATACAACATGTCGAAAGTAGACTTCAGATACTGTCCATACAGTTGCCCACTGCTCGAAGTGAACCCTGGCGCCATGTGGAACTTCCCATCATTGCAATCATAACTGTATGGAATAAGCAACATGCCCTCCTTCTCCTCATCCGGCAAAATCTTCTCATACGGCAAATCCACCCAGTACGGCACATCATCATTATAACACTCCGAGCTATACAACAACTTCGGCGTCCCTTCCTCCTTATGCATCTCCTTAAACACCTCCGGCAACATCCCCGGCGTATTAGCACTGCTCCTACCAAAATATACCCCGACAGGAAACTCTCCCGTCACCTCCTCCAACATCTTCTGACTCTCTTTGACATACTTCTTCGCCTCCTCATCCCCATATGCCCAGAAATCCAACCAACGCAACCCATGATTCGCGATCTCGTGCCCAGCTTCCTGGACGCAATATCTACCAAATTCGGGATTCAATTGCATTGCTCGCGCTACAGCGTAGATGGTGATTTTCCAATCAAACTCCTTGAAGATTCGCATGAGGCGCCAGACTCCTACACGAGAACCGTACTCGAAGTCTTGTTCGGCATTCAAGTAGCGGGCGCCGTCTTTGTGCCCACCGCTGGAGCCTTTTTCCCACAGGTAGGGTTCGCTGTGTGGATCGCCTTCGAGGATGGAGCGTTCGCCGCCTTCTTCGTAGTTGAGGATGAAGGAGATGGCGATTCTAGCACCGTTTGGCCATTGACAGTCATGACTTTCGGGGCCGAAGCCCTCGAAGTCACGAGGAAGTTGATATTTCTCGTCTACGGTAGTCATAGTAATGGGACTTTCTTTGCTCTTTTCTATTGCAATCGAGAGATGAAGAGGATGGAAAGAGGAATAGTGCAGCTGCACGATAGCCTACGCATACCTTTGAGATTTGTTCTCAAAAGAGAAGTACCTGTTATCTTATTCTTCATCGTGGCGACCCTAGATAGGAATCCTTTCGACGTAGGCGACGATTGTGATGTCGATGGAACAGGTTGCAGCCGCCTCTCGCCTATCGCAAAGGAAGTCGACATGGTCAGAGCGCGGCCAAGCTTGGCATTCGCGTGGCATTAGGGTAATAATACCTCTATGTACACTGATGCAAGCATCCTTAGGCGAAGGAGATAAGCGGCAACGAGCCGCTCGTATCTATGCTGCCATGCTTCGGCCAGCTACATACCGGATGCCGCTTACCGGCGTCGTCGAGTAACGCAGGCCAGTGTTGACGTGTAGTTAGTTGTAGCTGAGTACTGTATATCTCTTTCATCCCCTTCCATCATTTCGTTGTCCAGGGAGGAGCATAGCAAGATGTCAGTCTTCTCAGTTGATCCGAAAGTAGGCACTACTGTCACCACGGATGTCCTGGACGAGGTATGCGAAGGTCTGGGCGTACGAGTAAAACATGAAGAGAAGGAAGAGTACACAAAGCTGTTAGCTGTTTTCGATGAGAGTTGCCAAGAGCTGATGGACATGGACGGTGCGTGATGCCCTGGTTGTAACGTGAGAGGAAGGCTAAAGACGGGATGGAAGACTATGTACCATCAGTCGATCTCGATCGCTTCCCACGAGACGAAGTGCACGAGCTGAAAAAGGAGGACAACACCTATGGCGCCTGGGCGTGGCGTTGTAGTGTCAGAGACACAAACGCAAACGATGGTATCCTCGCTGGCAAGACTATAGCCTTGAAGGACATGATCAGCGTGAAAGATGTGCCAATGCTCATGGGGACAGAGTTCGTGACCGGTTTCGTGCCCAATATGGATGCTACAGTTACCACACGTGTGCTCGAAGCAGGAGCGCACATCATCGGGAAGGCTGTTTGCGAGAACCTGTGTCATTCTGGCACAAGTCACTCGGCATCTACTGGAGTTGTGGAGAATCCGTATGCCAAGGGCTACAGCGCTGGCGGCAGCAGTAGTGGTAGTGGTGTGCTTGTTGCGCTAGGCGAGGTTGACATGAGTATCGGTGCTGATCAAGGTGGAAGTGTCAGGTAAGTCAGTGCTGCTCAGAGGAGAGTATATATGACTGACATTGCAACATGATTCCGGCTTGCAATTGTGGCATTGTTGGCTTGAAGCCGACTTTCGGCTTGATCCCATACACCGGTTGCGGCAGCAATGAGCCTACGCATGATCATCTCGGTCCTATGACCAGAACTGTCCTTGAAAATGCATTGCTGCTTCAAGCAATTGCAGGTTCAGACAATGTCGACGACCGAAGCTTTGCAGCAGGATCCCCCACCCGACTACCAAGATACTACCACAACCTCAAAGATCTAACCAAGCCTGACTCCCTATCTGGTCTGAAAATTGGCATCATCACAGAATCCATTGAGCTCGCAGCTCTTGATCCAAGAGTGAAGCAGTGTTTCAACGTAGCCGCAGATCGTTTCGCTGCCCTAGGAGCCACAGTCACTGATGTTTCGATTCCGATACACAAACAAGGTCCTGCAATCTGGACGGCAATCTCCAAGACAGGTGGCTATCTGACCAAAGCGACAGGGGCGACTTTCCGGCGTGGTCATGCCATGCACGAGCTCAATACCTTGTTCAGCGAAGCGTTAAAGAAGGAAGAGAACTGGGACAAAGCCTACAGCGCCACGAAGAACATCTATCTCAACGGCTTATATGCTCACGAACAGCATCCAGCGCTTCTTGCCAAAGCCACGAACCTATCCCGCAAACTACGGGATGCATACGATCATGCTTTGCAGGAGGTCGATGTGCTCATCACACCGACTTTGCCATATGTCGCCACTTCGCATGCAGCTCCAGATGCGAGTCCGCTAGAGCAGATCAAGAAGCAGATTGGTTTAACGAGTAACACTTGTCCGTTCAATCAGACGGGACATCCGGTGCTTACAATCCCGATTGGGAGGCTGAGACCACTGGAGGGACCAGCGAAGGATGATGAGAACGTGAAGCTGCCTGTAGGCATGCAAATCGTCGGGAAGTGGTGGGATGAAGAGACGGTGTATAGAGCTGGACTTGCTTGGGAGAGGAATTGTGATTGGAGGGAGATGTAGTGCGTGAGAAGTGTCAGACAGAAGGTATGAATGATAGGAATCGCACGGCGCAGTAAGTTTTTCCGTCGTGCTCAGACCAGATATGAAATCTCGCCATAGTGACACTTCAAATCCGGTTATCTTGGCCCGCAAGTGGCGACCTGCATAAGTGCACGCAGGACAACCCAGGTATGTGATGACGGGTCGCACTTGCACATTCTCGAGTAAACCACCGCTTTTCAATCTCAGTGAAAAGCTGATCTTGGACATATGGGTCGCTCGTGTTAGTTTCCCTTCTGTTGACAATAGCGATGCATACAATGAGAACAACGCACAGCCCGGTGTGCTTGAGACGATTCGAAGACATGGCTTGGCGCTCGATGAGAAGCCGTGTAAGGAGCAAGTGACGGGCCGCGCAAGAAAGAACCGTCCTTCCAACAAGATTACCTTTGCTGTCTCTTACTTGGCTACATAAGAGGGCAACAGCGACGTCGGAGCGAGGCCTCCGACACTCAGCAAAGATGACTGAGAATCGATGGCCTCCTCTTACTGTCTTTCTAATGGAACCCTCATCCTTGCAAACCTGCACGATCAAGTGAGCATGCATTCACCAACGGAGAGTGCTGGCAGACATACAATTCTTTTGTAACCTTGTAACGAGCGGGCAGTGAGGTTATTCGAAGGCGCCGCTCAGCCCCTTTAGACAGTCCGTATGCTGGCCCTGACCCAAAACCCGGGGGAAAGAGTTCGCCGGAAGTGCTGCCCGTGTCGGAAGTCTTTTTAACGAGGTTGGAGCTCTCCTCGAGGCCGCTTTAATGCGGATGCCCATCGCTTTAGTGGGATTTGCGAGACCGCAATGCTCGGCCCTCGGACCAGCCGCATTGGAGACAAAGCTTCGAGTGCGGCTGTGGTCCGGAGATCTTTTACTCTCACAAGGGGCTTTGACCCGCCTGTAACCCAGTCGCGTCCCGGACTGCCTGGCACCGAAGGGCGCATTTTTTTGAGTACAGACGTGGCTGGTGTTTTGTCAGTGACTGTTCGTGCATAGTTGGCAAGATGAGCTCACTATGTGTCTGTTAAGGAGCAGGCAATGAGATTATTAGTGGGACGCTCAAACCCATAAGGGGATCCAGTTGCGCATGCACAGCCATTGGGAACCAGAAGACGATCTTGGCAAGAGCACGAGTCGAACGTGCGTCCCCTGAGTTTGGTGTGGTACTGACGACTTGAACGATGCGCCGGACTTTCGACAGCTTCACCGCAGTGCTCTGCGTAAAGCCCCCCTCAGGTATGCTAACACTGCACCACCTCGCCGGTCGGAAATTGTATATGGTTGTTGGGTTGTGAAAGACTGTTGATAGTCGTTGTATTATCGATGACTGTTAAAGGATGAGGAAGGTGTAAGAATGTATTGGAAAAGGTACTAGAAGTGGATGATGAAGGTGGAAGGAGGTATCGAATAGTTTATTGAATAAGGTACTGATAGAGGAGTATAAAGATGAAAGGAGGTATTGATAAAGGTATTGGTGAAGATATTGACCAAGGTTGATAAAGGTTGATGAAGGTTGATGAAGTAATTGATGGAGGTCGAAGATTGTTGCCTTAGACCGAGGATGGTTGCCTGAGTGTCGAAGATGGTTGCTGAAGCCTGAGGTTCGGAGATGGCGACCGATGCGATGTCGGTGTAGAGAAGAGAAAGAGATTTGGAAGAGAAGAGCAGCGCTTTTATATGATTCCCAGGCTCCACAGCCCGAGTTATGCTTCATAATCCAGTAGTCGAGCCTCGAGAGCTTCAGAGCCAATGCCATGTCCGAGATATGAGCTTCATACTTCCCCAAGCTGTTGGATGGCCACCCAGATCGTTTGTGCGTTCAAGATGGTACGATATTCACGCAGTGACTCACATCTGGAGGACCCATGTCGCGTCACAGACATCAGTAAGAGTTCAAGATAGTAACGGGTCCAACAGTCCCGTGGCTCACAGTCTGGCTGCCTCCGGCATCAAAGTGCGCAGCACAGCGGCGTCTGCCTCAGTAGTTCATGTGCCAAGGCCAGGCGAGCGCAGACTGCTCGAGAAGCCATAGCGGCGACACATATGCGCACCGACGTGAGTGTACGGACAGCCAAAGATCTTACGTATACATGGGTTCGTTGGAAAATATAGATGTTGGAGCATTACACAAGCAGTTCATATTGGGCTCGGAGGTAACGCAATATTCCTGCACAGCAGGCTCGTTCAGAAGGTGTACCTTCCCCGACATCTCTTCGCGACACAGGCTATGGCTATTATCGAGTGCAGACTCTATCACGATCGTCCAATGTTCTCGCGGACTGTTTGTTTTTCTTGTGTGATCTTTCAGTGAGTACAGCGACATCTTCTGCATGTCTAGTGGCCATATCTTCACGGGCGTGCCTGGCGATTTGCGGTCGGCAGTATCATATTTCGCAATTGATAACGCTCGATATGCGCTGATCCAGGATCGGGGTCGAAGTGAAAGAAATGACGGTGCGAGTGCACGAGACGACTTACCTTCGGAGCTGTTCAGCAGCGCGGATACAGTATCAGGCCTCCGATCGTTGTAATACAGATCTATCCTGGTAGATGGCAACTCCAGATGGTTACAATCTCATGAAGAGGAGGACGAACTCGAGTGATGTCGCAGTTGGAAGATCCGCCAGGCATCCTTGCAGATGCGACATCGGAGCAAGGCGAGCAAGGACCAAACCTGAGATGCATTCTGGACGTGTTGATGGTCATGCAGCCCGCACAGTCGATGAAACAACGAGACGATCGCGACCAATGAAGGCAAACCCGCGAACGTGTGGTGTCTATAGCCTATCGCCACGACAGCACATCGGATGGAGAGTAGATAAGCATTGTTTGTACGCATGATCACGACAAGCCATAATGGAACCACGGTCGAAGCACGATGGAAGCACGATAGGGGCCTAATCACCTCGAACAATATCATCCCTCTAACCCTAACAACACCTTCACATCCTCCCTAACTGCCTACTTCAAACCCCCACCTCCAAGCATCTCCCTCATAATCCCAGCTCTGCTGTTTGTGGCCTTGTTACAAGTAGGCCTCTCCCATCACCCTCCCCTTCCAAGCCGCAAAGTATGGACACTTACTGTCAATATAGACAGCCTTCTTCTTGAACGAGAAAGCAACGACGCTATCCTACATGACAAAGGGCAAGCCTGCGACTGTGCACCTATCGCCGACGAGCCATCCTTCTGCTTGGGTAGAGAGGTGAGTGTTTAGGGCTGAGCGAACGCGCTTCGTTGTTTTCGTGTGATGTCGGTGGGTGGAGCCGTGATTGGTTCGGCGCGCAGACTGTAGCATCGCGATGAAGATCTGCGAGGCCTTGGTCTCGAGGTCGCGCTGTGTGTATGTGTGGTGAAGGAAGTGATGTTCTGTATTTGTCTCATGGCCCCTTTGTGAAGCCCACCCGCCAACTATCCTCCAAAGCTTCCAGAGGATATCCACGATAGCAAGCATACATCGCTGATCGATCAGCAAGGGCAAAGAAGCTATGTGTATCACCCAGGTAGAATAAGGGACATTTCATACAAGCCCACAGTCTTCCGCCATGACTCCAAGACATTCTAGGTGTTCTTCGCAAGCATTCATGATTTATCCTCGAGCTGCAACGGCACCATCTTGGACATTCCAACTCCAACTCAAGCAGCAACGCGCTCTATCTCACAGGCTCTCCCACCATCACTCAGTCGCCTATTCACTTCCCCCCACCACCCCAACTCACTTCCGTCAACGTCACCACCAGAACCACCGCCGCGACAACGAGCGCAAATGCAGCCAACCACAAAACCAACCTCCAATCCACCCTCCCCTTCCTCCCTCCCTTCGCCAACACCCCATTCTCCAGATCCGGCTCGTGATCGCTCTTCCCAGGGACCTGCGTCACCTGCTTCCCGATGCCAGGCGGCCGGTACTCTCCCAGCTCATCCGTAATATCCTTCAATCTCGTCGCAGTTGGCTGCGAGCTGCTATGCTTATGCGAGAATGGCGAGACCAGCGGCTCGAGGGTGGAGTACTTGCCAGCACGATTTGCCATAGAAGAAGCAAGTGCGACAGGTCCGACGTACAACGGTGCTGTCTGCGGCAAGCGATCTGGTTCAGGTGCGCGACCAGCTTGAGTTTCGAGGGTCCGCTGTGGCGAGGGAGAGCGCGATTCGTGCATTGTGCGTGCTGGCGAAGGTAGTTCGGGCGAGATAGGCCATATGGTGCTCGAGTCCGGACGCGATTGCAGGATAGATCTAGGCGCTGGTTCGAGATACATCGTCGTCGCCGAGTTATATGTTCGGTATTCGAAGGTCGTCGTTGGAAGCGGAAGTCTTGAAGGTCTTCCCACAATGCACAAGGGAAAACGGGGATGGGAATGGAATTTCATTGTTCTCCATTGCAGTAAGACGCAACTACATAGCTCCGAAGCTTAAACTCGTTCTTATATGAAGGATAGATCTCTTTGTCCTCCCTCGAGATCATAACAGCAACGACAAGCTGGGGATCTCGCTTCTAAGTAGTGCAGAATATGCAATCAGCATTAGACAGATACCTCGAAAATTCGAAGTTGCCTTGCCTGGCTCCATGTCGTGGGCATACGTAGTGACTTCCAAGACATACAGCCGCTTCACTTTTCCGGTGTGCACGTGTGCGCTGTCTTTGTCCCGAGATTGACATCGCTTAAAGTTTTGCCTTCGTCTTCTCGGTTGCCTCAGTTTCCAAAACCGCGCGAATGTCCTGTGCCGCCTCGTTGAGGAAGAAAGCCATTCTCTCGGATCCAAGGTTCTTACTGACAATGTTGAACTGGACGCTGTTCTCGTTGATCATGTAGGCGATACTGCGATCTGTTAGCTTCTTTACCTTACTAACGCGGGTATTCTACTCACCCCCAACCATCATCAATGACCTGGCTCCACCCATATCCATTGTAGTACTCTGAGCTCAGTTGCGAAGAGCTAATGAACCAGCTCGAGCTGTAAGTATACGCTGGGTCCTTGAAGATCTCCGGCAGCTCCTCTCCAGGCTGAACCAACTTCTTCAGTCCAAAAAGATGCCTGTCAACACCCTTGCCATCACTAGCAGCAGTAATGTACTCCGTGTGTGCCTGGATAGCCTTCCTGAAAAGGTCACGGCATTCCGCATCAGTGCTGAGCGGGTGCTGCATAGCACTGCAGAAAGCGACACACTCGTCGGACACAGTTCGGCACGTCTCCGTTCGTCCTTCCTGGAATCGTCGAGTGGCGGCGGATTCGTACGTCGGACGGTTCTTGCCATAAAACTTGAAGTAACCCAATTGGATGATCATCTGAACGTATGCGTCCGGAGAGCACTTGAACTTCTTCATGAGGCCCTTGCCGTAGCCTTGAAAGGCTTCGACGCGGAGCTCGTGCTGGCTGATGAGGCTGATGTGGTTAGTGGTAGCAAGCGCGACGTCTGCGTAATTCTCCCCAGAAAGCTTGAACTTGATGGGCTGTGGGTCGGGGATGTCAGATCTGAATTGCGGGTTTTCAAAGTCGAGCTTCTCATTGAAGATCCAGTGCATCACAGTGTCGTTGAGACGATGGGTGGGTGTGCCGTCCATCATGCTGTGTTCGCCGTTGAAGCCAGAGGTGCCGTTGTCGTTGATGATCATTTGTAGGGGCTTATCGAACCAGCGATTGGCGCCGTCACCGTGCCAGTACTGGTGTGAACGTTCGTGCAGGGTGACGGGTGTCGCATCGTCCAGGCAGACTACGAAAGAAGCAGCCTCGATAGCCTCGAGGGTGGCCTTGTTGCCCGGATTTGACTTGATCAAACGTTCACGCATGTCTGTCCAGTTGTCACGGTTCTCAGTTGTCAAAATGCCAACTGCGGGAGCCTTTTCTGCCATCTCGTACACTCGTCTGAACTGGTGCTCTAGCTCCTTCGTGCTCAGTTGTTGGCCATTGTGGTGATGCGGTACCTTGAAGAACGCGTTTTTGCGGATCACGACGATGTGCTGGTAGTCTTGGTGGTTGTATTTTACTGGGTAGTCTGCTGGCTTGGCTGGTATGCGGCATGCGTTGAACATCCAAACATAGGAGCTCATCGCCATCGGGAGCTTCTTCATGTACTCTGGCTCGAGCGAACCATCGTCAACCTGTTTCTTGAATTCAAGGACCCCGGTCGATATTGCAGCAGCGCGCTTCGCGGGGTCTCGTCGTTTCCGGTCATCGCGATGGCTGTAGAAGTAGGAAACATACGGCACGACAGGATCGCGGTAGCCAAGATATGCGGCGGTGTTCCACCACTCGGAGAGCCAGTTCTTATGCTTCGGGTCTCTCGCTCGCTTCTCAAGACGATCTTGTAGAGTATGTCCAATGGCGCCAGGCTTGACGAACGCCTCTACGGCCATTTTGGTGTTCTCATATTCGGCAGGTGTCAGGAGCGGGTGAACGGACTTGAGGTAGCGTTTCGACGTTTCTTCGAGGGTAGGAACGGGTAATCTGGGCAGTGAATCCTCGTATCTGAGCATAGCACCCTTGGCATTGTCCTCTCGGTAGCCTGATGCATTATCACAGTCAGTCCTGTTCATCACTGTTGGACAGCCGCGTTGCAATGGGGAAATGTTCACCTTCGGGTAGGCCGCTGTTCTTCCGTGTCTGCTGCGGCGCCATCTTGGTTTGGTTCTGCAGAGAGAAAGAAGTATGTCAGTAACGACGGAGAAGGAAGAGAGGCCCTATATAGCGGCACGCCAAAAGAATACATCTCGGCATGGATGCATGGAGGGAAAACTCACAGCAGCTATTCCTCGGTAAAGCGATGTCGAAGCAGGAATGAGGCCTCGCCTTCGTGCAACCGCTCCAAACATCCCTCAAGAGAGAAGGAGAAGATCAAAACGAATGTGGAAGCAAGTTCGGCCTAAGGATATTATAACAGCAAGAAGACCCTCCGCGGTCTTGTCCAGAAGCTGTCTCCCGGCCGAGATGTAGCTCAACGTCGTTGTGCTTGGACTGGCCGTCTAACCCGACATTCCCTTATCTCAGATTCAGACTCGCTGCGAGAATTGAGGTTAGCGCGATGCTGTAGCCTTATAGAGTTGGGCGCTATCCTGTATTCGCATCATTAGCAACTATCTCTACTTGTCATCAAATATCAGCTAATTAGCGTCCGGGGAGAGGCAATTCGCGTAGCGAGTCTAAGGGCAAAAGTAGCGGGCTTTAGTAGT
>AWYE02000269.1:0-35430 GCA_000504385.2 Exutisphaerella laricina CBS 326.52 | reverse complement strand
TGTCTTACTATGAAACCGCCTTAATAGCGTAGAGCGATGTATACTATATTGCTTAGTAACCTAAGATATATTAGGCTTGTCTTAGAGAGTAAGGTCCTTTAATGCCAGCTCGATTAGGTCCATGTTAGTAGAGATAATAGCAATCAAAGTAGACGCGTTAGAACGCGTAGAATCCGTGCATCAAGTGGTCACGTGCATCAAGCCGTCCGGACTTCTACTAGTTAGTCACATTGTCTCCTTATCGTTCTCCGGAGAACTTACATTACCGGGCCTACTAAGGCCGCATCGTTCGCAAACACTATCACATGCTAAGGCGAAAGCCGCGAGTATAAAGAGAACGAGCAGGCTACATAAGACTTGGAGAGAATACATAGTGGTAGACGGAGTGTGTTGTAAGATATAAGCGCGTATAGATAGTGAATCACTTCTAACGATAGCGTAGTAAGAAACAAGAAGGCTGCCGATTAAGTAGGTACGAGAGACACAGTCTTATAAAGTGTATGTGCCTAGAGGCTACTTCCTACTACACTGTACTGGCTGAAACTGTTCACTAGGTAGATCCGTGCTATTCACTAGGTACTGACGGAAGAAACCGGTACCCGGACTCTTCTTCATAATATCGCGGTATCGCTTCTACGTGGAACACCATACGGCGGTATTGATCGGCGACCCAGGAACCAGGTCATGCGAAGCGTTCTAGAGGTGCCCTGCTGGTGTGGGCTTCCCGAGTAGAAGTAGAAATATGACTTTATGCTGGTTCCGGGATGCGGCTACAGCTCTCCTGGTCCCTCACTCTTCATCGAAAAGAACTTAAGAACCGCGGTGAAAAAGAGAGTTGAAGAAGCTTGGTTTCGGCTGCACTCTAAGTAAGTGCTCAGATGCATTCTCTGCACACATCATGTTTACGATCCTGCTTCAAACGTCCCGCATTTTGCTCAAGGCCGCGCCATTCAGACGGCATCATTCCCAAGCCTTGCTCTATCTTGCTCGCACCAGTGGCCTCAGAAACGATTCGAAAGACCATCGCGCTATCTCAGTCAAGCCGTGGTTGTCTTCGCGAACTAAGAACGCGTTTTGCTCCTCCAGTGTCCTCACGAGCGCAATCTCGATGCTGGCGACGAACGGCAGAGCGAAGATCTCAGCATACTCATCACGCGAATCCAGCATTCTTGCTCTGCCGAGACACTGGTTATCGTGTGAGCAATGCATGCCAATCTTGTAGCGCGCTGCTTTAAGAGCGTGGAAAGACTCCAAGAACCTCCTTCCAGCCGTCCTGTGATGGTTGAGGACATCTTTGCATGTGCGCCCTACTGGGAAGCCAAAGCTGTCAGAAAGCCCGCCACCGAAGTCGCAGTGGACCCAGGTGTAGATTGTGATGCGCTGGATGTGCTGCAGATAGGGCTTCGGTACTCCTGGAAAGCGTGGCGTTCCGGTTCGTGCTGCTAGAATGATTTGCATATCTGCCACAGAATGAACATATTCCATGTATTCGTGCCTGAGCTGGCGATTGACTTTGGTGACAGCCATGATTGGGCCGTTTCTGATTGGGACAACGATGCTTGTGATAGACGTATCTGAGGTCAAGTAGACGTAGACCTGCAAAACAGGACGACATCAGCCATAGTGCCTTAGAGAAGTACAGGAGCCCAAGAAAGAGCAACATTCGCACGAGACGACGTGCGACGGCCTCCAGTACTGCTTCTACCTTGAACCTTGAGAGACTTACCTTGTCACGCAGCTCACGGGGCAAGTCGAACAATGTGGGCATCTTCTCAGCATTGATGGCGTGCGGCCGGTCAGTCGTGATGCTGCAGTATTGAGGGTGATTTGGTATGCGGTCAAGGATCATGGGCTGTTGTCATGATACCAGCCTGCTCC
Organism: Exutisphaerella laricina CBS 326.52; assembly: GCA_000504385.2. NCBI lineage: Eukaryota > Fungi > Ascomycota > Dothideomycetes > Mycosphaerellales > Mycosphaerellaceae > Exutisphaerella > Exutisphaerella laricina. The sequence goes on along the minus strand of AWYE02000269.1, from coordinate 33,552 downwards.
TTGCGAGGGTATTGACATGGTATTGTGCTGCTGGCTAGATGGGTGGTGTATGTGTATGTCGGTGGTGTATGTATGTGTGTGTCGGTGGTGTATGTGTATGTCGGTGGTGTATGTGTATGTCGGTGGTGGTGTATATGTATGTCGGTGGTGTCGAGAGATGTTGCCGTCATTGCCGCCGCCAGCAATGATGATGATGTCTGCTCTCAAGTGCAGTGAGTGGCAGGCGTGACTGGAAAGCTAGAAGGGAAGGTAAGAGTTATGGATATGTCGCGAAAATGGCGCGACCTGTGCGCGCCAAGAAGGCGTCATCAACATCGTCTATCGACATCACTTGACGTCTGTTCCAACCATTTAGTTGGAATACTACTTCTTCTACCATTATTCTCCGTTCCGGCGTATATGCACAGGCTAGCCAGCAGAATGGCATTGACAATTCGCAGTGACACACGACATTACGATACGATAGTGCTCGGCGCTGGGATTTCGGGCCTAGCAGCTGCCTCGAGACTGTACGAGCATCAGGAATACCAGGAAAGGAATCATATCCTCGTCCTTGAAGGCCGGAATCGTATAGGAGGCCGCATAGACGCTGTGATTGTCAATGGCAGCCGTCTTGATACTGGAGCCAACTGGATCCATGGTATAGGCACAGACGACGAGCCCAATCCTCTTATCGACATCCTGCCACACAAAAAGTTCAAGCAACTGTCTGGGACTGTGGCTTTCAAGCCTGCAAAGCACGGCCGAAGGGGTCACGTTCAGCAGGAGAACTTAAACCAGGATGAGTGGGTACATGTCGAATCGATACGCTCTATTGACCACGAAGAATCACGCAGCCTTGTGATACCATCGACCATCGCAGGGACGCTAATGGGCTCGCTGTGGTCGATGATAGGCTCTCTGCATGATGTAGCATCTCAGAGCCCTGCCGACAAGGCCAAGCAGACAACCATGCTTCAAAGCCTCATCAAGTCAGATGAGTTCCAGGGAACTTTCGAAGATTTGCCACAAGAGTACCACAGGGTGTTCAGCGCGATGCCACAGTTCATCGAAAACATGGAAGCTGCTCCACTTGCCGCGCAGTCTGCAGAACACGACGCTAGTCGACCTGGATTCAGCTTGCTTGAGTTCGCGATTGATGATTTTGATGGAGACCAAGTCTTCCTACAAGACGGCTATATCGCAATCGTCGACGAGATTGCCAAGCAATTAGTGGCCGCCAACGCGATTAAGACTGGCGTAGACGTCAAGCAGATACGCTGGGATCGCGACATCATAAAGATTGAGACTAGCGATGGCATATACACCGCAAGGGAGGTCATATGTAGTCTGCCGCTGGGCATTCTGCAGCACCGGCAGCAAGCAGCAATTGCCGAAGCACCACTTTTTCAGCCTGGATTGCCGCAAGACAAAGTGGAAGCTATTTCGAGCTTAGGATTCGGCACATTGGACAAGATATTCCTGGTCTATAGCGATGTCTGGTGGATAAAGGAGCCATATACGTCCATCTGGGAAAAAGGCCTTGTCCGGCAGCCATTTGATGCAGACAATCGGAATTCAGACAGGCCGACTGAGACCTCCAGATCGCCTGATTCTTTCATCGGCTTCACTGACGAGCTCGCTGGGATTGAGATCCACCAAGATGGCAGCACATCATATGGCATTCGGGTCATGTCTTTGGTCAACTTGCATAACTTGACCCGCCAACCAGCCCTGGCGGCTTTCGTGTCTTGCGCGAATGCTACACAAGTCGAGTCATTAAGCAATGAACAAGCCGGTGGCATAATACATCGCGCTTTGACAACTTGGCTGGGCCGTGAGCCGCCAAAACCCGAAGCTGTGCATGTGACGCGCTGGGCCCAAGATGAGTACTCAAGAGGAAGCTATAGTCATATGATCACAGGCTTGTCGGAGACGAGGCATCGCGAAGCTTTCCAGCAGCCGGTTGCAAATGACCAGGGTGCGGTGCTGAGGTTTGCAGGTGAACATACGAGTCGCAACCACTTTGCCACTGTGCATGGCGCGCTGATCAGCGGGTGGCGTGAAGCTGATGCTATACTCAGTGCGAGGTCGTAAGAAGTACTGGGCGAAGTGAGCTGTTGCAACCTCACGAGTGAGCATACTAACATACTCTGTGACTTTGACCCAGTCTTCACATAGCTGACAAACAGTGTCACACCATCTCGAGACTAGTTCGGCAACCCCTCAGACAACTTCCATACCACTGGTCTTCATGCCGTCGTCTTCTACATCGCTTTGTTACCTCCCTGAATTGCCAGCATGGCCGGCCCGGACGACATGCCCGATGAGGCCGCTTCGAACAGAATGAAGAACCTAGATCGCGCAAATGAAGATGGTGTCCTCCTAGAGTATATCGTCACACATGATCGCCCGCACATCACACGGCATGAATCGACATTAGCTTCAGTGGCGTAGCCTTCGCCCTTGTAGTTGGCCCAGAAAATTTAGCATGGACCGCAATACACCGCGCTGAAGACCACAAACAATCACAACAAAGTATCGCGCAAAGTCAGATGAGGTGCTAATGGAGTACGTGTAGCTATCATGTCATCGACGGGTATGAAAGTGCAGTAGGTGGTGGGCAGACGGCCGATTCGGAGCAACCTCGTGCTTGCGCCCTCCCTGGGCAAGCACTACACGATCTCAGCCAGATGCTGGAAGCATGCCCCGGCAGCGACTCCCCCAATAAGAGCCTGATGTGCGCAAAACAGGCCAAGCCCCCAACGTCTTCAGCAGCTCATCTGCATCACGACCAGAATCATTATGACTTGCTTACCCCTCGGCAGTTCGTTGTCATGTACACGCTCGATGTAATACTCCCATGGCCCCAGCTCTCATCACATTTCTTAGCTACCCTTCCCCTTCCTTCCGCCTCCCCTCGTACCAGTATTACCCTCATAAGGCCCAATCCACCCTTCACAAGCCGCGACCGTGAAAGAAGTAATCATGATTGCAAACATCAAGCAACTCCACAGCATTGGCTGAATCGCGTCTCTGCGTGTACGCTCGCTGACACTGACGTTCGGCATCGCGGCCTCGAGCTTAGGAAGCGAGCGCCAACTCATTCTATCGGTGCTTGATGATCTGGATGACGCGTCTGGTGTGCTGAGTTGCACGAGTTCGATCCTGGTGGCGGCGCCGGCGGTGTGCAGTTCTGGTGGTAGTTGTGGGAGAGTGAAGAGATATTGTGGCATAGTTGGCACTTTGCGCCAGGGTGTTATGGGTTATGATGGCATTGTATTATGTCCCTTGTTCTCAGGCTTTGTGCGAAGCGTTGCGGTGAATAAAGAGACCTGTGTGCTGTGAAGTGAACAAACAATGCAATGTGTGCGGAAAGGTTGTTCCTCTTGTATGGTGGTGAGGCGGAAAGCGCACATCATGGCGCTGTGCTCGTGAAATATTGGGTATCATCGCATATCTACATCAAACAAAATGTGCCGCTAGCTTCACTGACCCAGGTTCCAAGCTCCTCTTCACAATCTGGCGAGTCTACAACCTAATCGTCAGACGTCTGGCTCAACCTCTTGAACCTGGCTCTGATGCATCTCTTCAGCGTCGAGTCTGATGAATGAGAGACACAAAGCATTCTCGTTGGCAGCTGGCTCTCCGGTAATGGTGAATATGCGATTTCCAGTCTCGTCGCCTGGCGCTCTGGCGTCCGAGATGCTTGCTCCTGAAATCGTGCGAATTCCGCTTATCTTACGGCCTCTAAATCCAAGTATACAGCCGACCCTCTCTGCAGGGATGCTGACCACCTTCGTCTGTACATTCTCACCATTTTCTGCCTTCCGACGCATTTCTTCAGCTTTCTTTCATGTTCTGATAGAGGAGATGCAGAGCTCTCTCGTTGGCAGCTGGATCCCCAGTAATAGTGAGCATGCGATCGCTAGTACCATCGCGTGGCCCCTCCGTGAGGGAGATGCGTGCGCCTGAAAGCTTGTGGATTTCGCCCATTTTGTTCCCTCTGGTTCCAAGGACGCAGTCGACCATGTCGGCTGATATGCTGATGTTCTGCTTCTCCGTTGGGTTTGGAGGCTCGGACGTCTCAGTAACGTCCGTGTCGCCTTCTGATGGGCCTTCCGAAAGCATCGCAAAAGCATCGGTATCGCACAGTGTCGGGTCTGGCCAGACGGGCGGAATAGCGTTTGCGTTGCACCATAATATAGCGTCTGATGATCGGCCTTGCCCGAAGAGGTGGCTCCTCGGGAGCAGCGTTTACTGGCCAAACCACTTTTCCAGCATTTCCGCCGTTCAAGCGGGCGTCCGCTGCGTATGCATTGGAGCTCGAATTCGAATCGGCGTCGGGAGTCATTGGCATGTAACAACGTGACGCGACTACTTCACCTGTGGCTTGACCCTTCGAAGGCGTTGTTCCAGTAGCCTGACTTTCATCAACGGCATCATAAGAACGTGACGCAACTACTTCATCTGTGGCTTGACCCTTTGAAGGCGTTGTTCCAGTAGCCTGACTTTTATCAACGGCATCAAGAGCATTAGGCCTTCTGTCCTGCCTCGACTGCCAGACACGATTGTGTTTAGACCAGTAACTCAGCCACCTCTTATTTGCAACGTAAAGTCTACTCGTTTGTACCGGCAGAGCTTGCCGTACACGATGCATGATTTGGGCAGCAGGCAAGACTTTGTTCTGCCATATCTCATAGACAGCGCGATCGAGCTTTTCAGCCACTTCCACTCCTTCGATTTGGGCCACTATCGACAAGATGTACCGAAAGCTCTCCTTGTTGACCTGACGTGTTTCCTTCAAGACTCTAATAACACCCGCAGTAACGAAGGCGCGCGACAGCAAAGCGGCGAGTGGTGCCTTTCGATCTTGCAAAAATAGGTAACATTGCCAGACCCTTCGAAACGATTGTCTTTGTGTGAGATGCTCCGAGCTTGCAAACTTGTGCGCTACGGCGTGCACCAAGTCCACATGCCTGGTGGTAAGGGTGAGTGGCGACAGTCTATGATCCCTTTCCGAGCGCTCAACAAAGTCCTCGCGCGTTTGACGTTGCAGGAGTTCCCACATCTGCCGCATTGGACACTGGCCTTGTGCTGCAAGCTCGATCGCCAGATCATAGCATCTGCTCAGTGGTACCGTAGGAGTGGCATTAAAGAGGCTTAGTGCATACTTGAGCCGGGCATCTTGCATAAAGCGTGAGATCATTCGAACAGCCAGGTCAGTCGTCAGACCTAGCGCGCGATGACATCGGATCTCCCAGCAGATACGATAGATGGTCACAGAGGTCGACGAATGCATAAGAATAGAGAAGATCTCGTCGACGAGGCTAGTGGTTTGAAGTCCATACTGATGCACAATTGCAAGCATGTCGACCAGTGAACTGTGCTTGCGCAGCCTGCGATCCCGACGACCAGTTCTGCAGCGTTCCGCCCGAAGTTCCTCAAAGTCAGTGCACATTGCCTCGATGTCAATCGTGGGTGTTGGCCGGTTGTACCTATAATACTTTTCATGTCCGACGATCAAGGGAGAACTGTCGTTTATACGATTGTGGTCCTCTACGTCTAAATGCGGTGCCCAGTGTCGAAGAAGTACGCACGACAGATCCGGCCGTTGCAGTGCAGAGAAATGATCCGCAAGCACGGAAGGTTTGTGAATCCTCGAGGCAAGCAGGCTGTACATTGTCCGCCAGGAGGCATTTTCGCTATGCCGACCCTGATATTGCTCGCACCCCCGAAGACAACCAAGCCACGATATGATAGCTGAAGGAGGGCTTTCCCCATTGACGGCGACTTCATCAGCGTCCAGTAGTAGCCGGGTCGTCGCTGCCACCACGTTGTGTAGTACACCGAGCGGAATGACGTCCACGATGCTGGTAAGATGAGAGATTTCCAGGGCATGCTGCAACCACTTCGCTAGCAGCTCTGGTAAATCATCCAGTAATGTCCCGAGCGTGACTTTTTCCCTTACAAGCATAGTCACTGACAGCCGGGCTGCTGGCACAACTGCCTTGTCGGCTAGCCAGTCCAGCATGCGAATCAGGTTTCTTGCTTCCGGCTCATCTTCTGCAGACTGCAGAAAGAGGAGCATGCCAGAGATGTCCTCCGCCGTCAGAAGCTCGCAGTCCTCTTTGGCAGCAAGAAGCGCGTCAAAAGCAGCCTTGCTATCTGCAACGGCACTTCCTGGGTCTTGCACGGTTTCAGCTCCGCCGAGCTCACTCTCCGCTAGGTGCGACAAGCACGAAGGAGGCTCGAGGAAGGAATCCCACGCCTCCGACTTCTTCTTCGCGCCCTTGAACCATCCCTTGTCCACCGATGGGGTGTCGTCTTTCGTTCTTGCCAGTTGGGGAGCCTCGTACGTCCAAACATCTTTCCTGCGCCGTTGCCCAAATGAGCCTATGCCAAAGAGTGCGCCAAAGAGGGCGCCGAAGTCACCTCCGAGCGGTGGTGCGGAAGGCCCGACAGCGGCAAGCCCCATGCGCCTCCTGGATAGTCTCCTTTGTGCCTCCAGCGGGCCAGGCACGTTGCTTCCATACCGTCTTCCCTCGCATCTTTTACTGTGTGTAGCATTGGCGGCGCGAGCAAATCGGTTCCAGGCTCTGGCCAGGACTTCGTCGGTGATCCAAAGAGATGGAGAAGACGCAGCAGCCCGACGGCATACGCCGGCGGCGCGACATGGCATAGAGAAATGTTGGCAGCAATGTGTAATGGTGGAGTGTGGTTGGTCGAAGGTGCTTGGTTGCGGAGGAGAGCCGCGGGCGCCGGGCGTGAGGGTGCCAAGACTCGAGATGCGACTTGGATTGGGGACGTTGATCGTGTCCCCATGCCTCTTGCTCATTGTCAGACATACACCATGACAATACGGGCACTGCTGCTGCGGCGAGGTATACACTTGCATCACGTTACTTGGCGGCCACAAGACTGATGATCGCACAGGCCGCATCGCCCTTCCCAAAGCATCGTCCATTCGACGGACATACGCCTCCCTTGAAACGACTGCAACAACTTCATCAGCACGGTCGCGTGAACCAGTCTTCCAGCCATCCGCTGTAGCGCAGACACAGCTCGACTCCATCCCCAACCTCCGGACAGTTTCCCTCAACGATCCTAGCCACCCCGTCGCCCAAGACTATGCTTTCTTCCAGCACCAAAAGGCCCGAACTGCTCATCTAGGAACTGCCATCGAACCTCACTACAAACCTCACGAACTCCTCACGAACCCGCCCTCACCCAAGGACATCACACTCGAACTTTTGTTAGCATCACAAGCTCATATCGGTCACGCGACAAGTCTGTGGAATCCCGCCAATGCGCGATATATATTCGGAGTCAGAGGACGGAAGAAAGATGGCGAAAGTCCCATCCACATCATCTCTCTTGATGCCACAGCTGCGCATCTCCGACGAGCATGTAAGATTGTCTCGGGTGTAACTGCAAAAGGTGGTCTGGTCCTCTTCGTGGGTACTCGAGAAGGACAAGCGCGTGCTGTGGTGAAAGCAGCACAACTTAGCAAAGGTTGCCATCTCTTCACCAAATGGATCCCAGGCAGCATCACGAACGGACAACAAATTCTGGGGAGATGCGAGAAGAAAGTCGTGAACGAATTCGACGTAGAACAAGAAGGATTCGAAGCCCAACTTGTGACGAAAGCGGTGGTCAAGCCAGATTTGGTGGTGTGCCTGAATCCATTGGAGAACTACACCCTGCTGCACGAGTGTGGACTAAACAATATCCCGACGATCGGGATCGTCGATACGGATGCCAATCCGACCTGGGTTACGTATCCGATTCCTGCGAATGATGATTCTCTAAGATGTGTACAAGTCATTGCGGGTGTGCTTGGAAGAGCTGGACAGGAAGGGCAAGAGATCAGACAGAGCGAGGCGAGCAGAGGCATCGTGACTTATAATGTGCCGCATGGACTTGCGGCGCCAGATTCGAAGAGACAAGGAAAGACGCGAGAAAGATCAGAGAGGCCAGAGAGCCGGCAAAAGCAACCAAGACACGTCGCGGCGCCGGTACCTTCAGAAGAGGAGGAGTTCGACGATTTGCCGGGAAAGTCGGTCCGTGAACACGAAGATGACCAGGCATTGCTTGCGGAGGCGGAGCGGATGATGACCGGTGATGTTGGGGCAAAGCCAAGCGACTCTGCTGCAGCCACGGACATCGAAGAGTCGTCGCCGGAATCACTGGTGGAAGATGTGGACGATGCCTACTCTGTGGCTGAAAAGGTGGACGAATCTCTCGTGGACGAGAACTACGACAGCGCGCAACACGAACAAGAAGACCTCGAGCAATTCGGTGGCATCGAACAGCTACAAGCTTCAGGAAGGATAGAAAGCAACGCAACATATTCTCCAGCGGACGATGCAGCGAATCCTGCTGTCCCGACACCGACGATACAGATATGGCCTGACAACACAGGCGCAACCTCAGGAGAGACATCACCTATTGATCAAGTTTCAGATGTCCAAGAGGAACTGCACGAGAAGCCTGAGGGTGAGTCGTCAATTGAGCAAGTTGAGGACGTGGCTGAAGAGCTCGGAGAAGACAAGACGCCGGAAGCGCCAATTGGAAACCTAGAGGTCGGCGGGCAGAGTACCGATTATGTGAGAGAAGTGCCGGGGGGAAGTGGGAAGAAGCAGTGAAATGTCCCGCTGGTGAGCATGCAGCGACGGCATCTTGGTCGGACGCATGTTGTGTATACACATCTTATCGTACTGTGCAAAGCTTGCTCAATCGTACAGTCTGCGCACATCATTTCTCCGCTACGACCTTCGAGCAGTGGCAACGGCAAACAGCTAGCATATAAGCACCTTTGTTCGTGCCCTCATCCATAGCATATATGGGCCGCCAGCTCATGCCTTGCATCTCACAACCTATCCCACGAAGCCACGTCTTGGCCACCCTCGACAACCGCTCGAGAAGCATCAACTTGCAGATCGATAAAGGCGTATTCACTTCCAGGTCAGCGGGCATCAAGCTGCTTCTTGCTGCTTTTCTGGCTTCTGAAAACGAATTCCCAGCACCCCGTTACGGAAAGCTCACGGTCACCTCGACCTTGAGAAGACGTCTGAGAAGACGGGGGAAGTCGTACAGAAGAATTGAGAAGCGCTCGATCGTCAGGCCTCTACGGAGAAGAAAGGAGGGACGAAGCTATGTAACCAAGAGTGGAAGCATGAACGCCTATAACAATCCCATCCGATTGCAGAATGCCAACCCCACATTCATCTACGATGCGAGATATTCAAACATCCAACATCACAACGCGATCATCAAGCTAGGTGAACTCTCAGAAAGTCTTCCTGCATGTTATCGCTTCAAATGCTACGCTGCATTGGTGACTGCTATCTTATGCGATTCGTTCAAGGCGATCATCCTCAGCATCCGGGGTCTCGTGCAGCAAGCTCGGGCGGCGTTGCCTGAAGGCTAAGGAAGGCTGTGTCCATGACTTAAGTGTTCAGATAGGACTCAGACGAAGCGAAAGGCAGCCTTATGGGAAATGTTGCGTCGCTGGGAGGATGAGCTAGAGGAGCTGGAGGCAGTGTGGATATAGCTGCAATGAGCATCCGCACGAGGCCGACATTATCCCTATCCTCAGTTGTTCAAAACCTCTTGATCAGTAGTCTTGATCTCCACATCCACTCTTATGGAACTTCGCAAGGGCTTTCTCTCTTACACTCCATTCAACCTCGAGATGTCTTTCCCTGGCATCAAGCCCCTCCAGTCATGCACATACACATCCTTCGCATTGTTCAGAGCCTTTCTCAAGTAGTGCGTTGCTGTCAGTGCTAAGCTTTGGTTCAGTCTTCAGACAAAGCAAAGGCACACCGGCCAAAACCATGACCATCGCAACGTTTTGCTCCCATATCGATTGATGCTCAGCCTTTGTGCGAAAGGAAGGGGATACATCGTTCCAGGACGCTAAAAACATTGAGGGCAGATAGGTGCTCGTGGGTCAAAGAAAATCTCAACGTCTCTCAGCAACAAGGGCCTCCTGACTTCATAACTTTGTTGAGTCCCAGAAGATTGATGTCCTAATATGACACCTACATAGGTCGACTCGCAACTGGCAAAAGAACAGTTTCGTGGAGATACAGGGGATCGAACCCCGGTCCTTTCACAGACATGCATGTTATGCAAAGCGAACGCGCTAATCCACTGCGCCATATCCCCAAGAATGTGCTTATTGATTAGTAAGCAAACAGGGATGATGAATATATCGCTTTCGACAATCCTCATGCCTGTGTGCCTGACCTGTCCGCCCCAGAAACTATTCACGCTGATGTGATCTTGCGATGGCGACGTTGAGCACTTCCTCGAAGCGTACATGTCCTTGAGAGCATGTAGATCAATGCAAGAAGCTGTTCGGATAGACCAGCACCGGGTCTAAAGCTCGCTTGATGACGGACAGTGGTGCGTTATCGACGAGTATGTTCGCGGATGGCCTCAGAAAACCATGAAAGCATAAGACGTGGTGAGGAGATTTTCCAGAAGACCTTGGTATGTGGACCATGTTTCATGCAGTAGCTCAGTTTGCTACTACGAATTACGCTGAACTGGTATATCCGGTATTCCAACGCCGCCAATGCTTTCTGAAACTTCCTGGAACGCCTCGTGAGTGACCATAACTGTACAATGCATCGTCAATTCCAAGCGAGATCTTATGTCTCTGGATCTGGCGCGTCTTCAACCTCGACAGCTCTACCTTTGCCTTTGCCAGGATAGCTTGCTTCCTGTGCAGGCTGCTCGGGTATATGCCCATTGGCAGACTCCGACATTGTAGTCGTTGCCTTCGTGGATGTATCAGACTCCTCACTGAAGCCCCAATTACCACCACCATGAAGTGGTGCTGACGTCTCTGCTTGTTGTGCCGCAGGTACTGCATTGCTCAAATCTGGTATGGGATTTGCAGATGCTCCCAGCTCAGACAGTCGCGCAGGAGTCTCCTGCGGCTGTGTCTGTGTCTCTACTGGCACACTAGGCGCTGTCGTTGACGATGGCTCGAACAATGGTGAGCCGTTGCCATTTGTTGGCACTATGCTTTGCGTGGTCGTTGCCAGAGGTTGAGGCTGAGTTGGGGCAGGTGCTGACGTTGCTGCTGTGGCTGATGACGCTGACGGGTAGGTATTGAATATAGGTTCGGTGCTATCCGAGACAGCTGCTGCTGGCGCCGCTTGAGACAACTCTTGTTGTGCGGCGTTTGACGCACCGCTATCGGCTCCGACTCGTTGCAATGGCATGACTGTCCATCCTTCTGGCAATGTGAGGCCTGCAGGCAGATTCTGGTCACTAGCGCGAATCTGCTGCGATATATTACCTTGGAGCAGCTCTGGATGAGGGGGGCCGAACATTGGCTGCTGCTGGAAAGGCATCATTGGGTTGACAGGCACCAATCCTGGGAACGGGCGCTGGTATTGCTGTGGAGGATGGACAGTTTGCCTTCGCGCGCCATCAGTGCCCACCGGCTGATGCGCAGGAACGTGTTGTGCGCGGAGGCGTGCCATTTCTGCTTCCATCATCCTCAGATTAACCAGCTGTTGCTGCTCGACTCCCAGGTTGTGCGCTTCCCGCATAATGCGCTGCTCAATCTGCATCAGCTGGACCTGAGTGTACATGGCCGGACGCATTCCAGTCGTTCGCGTCGTTGTCGCAGTACCTTGCGGTTCGCCATTGGCATAAGGTGTGTGCAGTCCAAGATGATTCGGACCTTGCTGGTTGGCAGCATCCGCATTCTGGTTGGCAGCATCGGCATTCTGGTTGGCAGCGTTTGGATTTTGTAGCTGATTAAGAATGTCTCGTGCCTGCCCGTTTGGCAAGTTCAAAAGCCCAACTCTAAGAGGCCCGAGGTTGAACATTCTGGCTCGTGGCCGTGGCGCTTGTGGCGGGCGTTGCTGTCCTGGTGCCACAGGCACGTTCGAAGGCGCATCTGCAGTGACGACAGGTCTCCGGCATGTTGGGCAGACTTGTTGCCGCTCGAGCCATCCCTTGAGGCAGCGCAAATGAAGGATATGACCACAAGGCAGCTTCTTGGCTCGTAGTCCCTCATCTCTGCGACGGACGGGTGTTGGTGATGGAGCAGCTTGCTCGCCAGCAGGCTGAGTATCTCCTCCTGCTGCTGGCTCCACCCAAGATACCATGTTATCTCTACACACAATACATGCATCGCCTCTGATCTCCTCTGTCGTCGCATCTGGGTATCTCGAATTCATGTCGCTCGTCGCCTTCCTATACGCCACGTAGTCGGTGACTCGCTTGCTGAAAGATGCGAAAGTCATGTAGACATCGCGCATGATGTGCATCGGAAGTCCGTTGAACGCGATGCTCACAGTGAAGAACACAATATAGATCATCAGCTTAACGACATCAGTCAAGACTTCCAATCCAAACAACCACCTTCTCTTTTCTTCCCAGCCGGGCACATCCACCTCATTCTCATCCACTTCAATTGGCTCATCGATAGCTAGGGTTGCAGGGGCAGGTGTACCGTCTTCTGCTGCGTTCTGTTGCGCTGCAGCCGCGATTCTTTCGGCACGAATCTCTACCTTTCTGGTCTCAATGGCAAGCTCGGTCTGTTTGGCAACCACCCTCGTCTCGAAAACCGTCAAGAGATACCTCAACAACGTGAAGATAGAAAATATGGTGAGTATGGCGAACTCGAAGGTGAAAATGACCATCATGCCGGGTCTGGGATCCGCCACCACGCTTTCGATGCAGTAGTCCAGCATGAAGATATCGAAGATCACACTAACGATCAAGCTCGTGGCAAGCCGCATGTGGAACAATCGTGGATTGGCAGGCGGTTGTTGCTCAAGCACGTCTACTCTTCCTTCTCCAATCCATCCCCAGACCTTGCCAGCCAGGAGCAACACGAACATGGTCAGAAGCCAGCCCCCAACATCTTCCCTGAAGCTCGGCATGGCCAGAAGAGTGTCCAGTACCGCATACCATGCCTTCTCCGACAACTGTTCGATCTCAATCGGTCGTAAAGGTCCATATAGTAGTCGTTGCAGGCCAAACAACAGACTGCAGGCCGTGACCAGGAGAAGATTCGTGAGGATGAGAAGGCATGCGTTCGATTGTGAAAGGTAGACCGTCGCGCTGTAGAAGTTGGGCCGCTGGTGGAAGGCCTTCAGCAGACATGCTGCTGCGGCTGCCGTTGAGGCGCCGGCGTAGTATGCAAGCCTCATGCTGGTAATTACTCCCGGGTATTGGTCGATATGAGTATGTCCATGACTGTCAGTGAAGAGGTCTGGGCTATGTCGCGTGTTTGCAGCAGCGTCTCACATGTTCAAAGAACAGCTGGCTCGCGCGGCTCTGCAGAAGCGATGAGCTCATCCCAGAAACATCCTTGGCAACGTGGAAACGACCTCACATCCCGAGCAACCTCTCTCTTTCACCCTCCAGACCAGTATGATGACTTTCATTCCAGATGGAATGCAGAGATCGTACTACATCACGCTTGAGCGCGTCTGCACCACTGGGCATCAGACTCTCACGAAGCATCTCAGACATGGCATGTTGCGGATGTCATTCTCCATACTGCCGAAGAGCATACCTAGATGCCAAAGCCTGGTGGATGTCAGGCAATGCTGAAACAACAAGGCAACGACGTGCGGTGATGAACCTTGGCTATCGACTCTGTGATGTGCTACCTTTAGCGAATCTGCTAACACGGAGGCCCAATGCAATGCCTGCTCAACTCCATGCTGTCAAAATGCGTCATGAAGGCCAAGTAACAGGACCATCCTTTGCACGCGATGCGGCTAGAGCGATAGCCATGAAAATCATGAGAGCGAAGTAAAGCTTCAAACGCGTAGAAGCACTTTTTCACAGATGCCCTGAGTTCTGGACGTAACCAGATGGCCTGCCGATTCTACCCCCTCCACGCTCCCTGCTACCACCAACAGCAGTGAGACTAGTGCTGTGCATCCTTACCAACCCATTTGAACAAAAGAGATGCCAACCGTTATTGTCGCGATTAAATGACTTCCAGGTCACACTTCACACTATCTTGCTAGGCCAAGATGCATCTCCTGCTTAGCGGCATTCGCCATACCGCTTGCCTATGAAAGATGCACGGACTCTAGCAACGACTCGACACAGCCAAATGAGCTTGTGCCGGCACCATAGACACGTAGGGGATCGATCTACAACATCTTCTTGCTTCCCGCATTGGTTTCACCTCTTGATGGCGTTCTGCCAAACAAGAGGTTGCCACCTTTGGAGTATTTCGCATGCCAGACCAATCGATGGCAATTACACTGGCGGAGTTGCCATGGTCCGAGTCGTGCACGATACCAAGACTCCGCTGGACCATACGATAAGATGTTCGTTATTCCAAGCTTCTTTGACTACGACCATGATGGCAAAGTCGAGACGAACTCAAGGGCGTCTCGCATCAGAGTCAGCCACAAGTACTGCACTTGAAATGCACGAAAGAGTAGGCATAGTCCTTCCGGAGTGTCACACTTCCAGCTAATACATTCTACAGCGCACGCTCTGGGCCTTCAAAGCCAACAAGCTCTAAGAGACGAGCCGAGAAGCTGACCTTGTAGGAGTATCAGGTAAAGGTCAGGGTAAACAGGCTGGGCGAAATCTTGCCATTGGACTACTTCTTCAACAGCTGTTGATGGGTGCTTCAGACTCCCGTTCGATTAATGAAGTTGGACGGGTTGAGAGATGACTCCGCTTCGTGCAAACAGCGACTCCTGCAGCTGCCCGCTACGATCACATAGACGAAGATCTTTCAACAGATGCAACAATATCATGACACCGCACACCGCAAAAAGACACTGGAGAAGGCGAGACTCAAACTCGCATCCCCTGCCTAACGCTCTTTAGCCTTCCCCCGTTCCTCACGAGCCCCCTGCATTCTTCGTGGCGTCGTTCGCACTCTTCACGAAAGTCTCATCACAAACATGAACCCGAAGGCAAGGCCGGCAATGGGCTAGGTGCGGTGCATTGGCGGTAGCTTTACGGAATGCCTTTCATTGGCAGCCTTCGCCATGTGGTTCTTGTCACATGGCTGTCGATACTTGTAGACCTCAAAAGAGCGAGCGCAAAGGAGACCGCGAGTGCATGGTGAGCAAACGGTGAATTCTGCAGCCGTCCGCTGTGCATAGGGCGGAGACTGGGTCCGAAAGGGTGGTAAAGTGGGACGAACAGTCGCAGGTCTTGCATAGCCGCTGTAGGATAGAGATCTGTATGCTTCAGGGCACCGTAAAGATCATAGATAGCTGAGCCTTCAAGCTTGTTGCTTGTGAACAAATTGAAGCGGGCGTGAAGCTGAGACATCCTCCCCTCACATGCACACTGGCCACCACAGGAAGAATCCTTATCGCTGAAACGTCTCGCCGCGTTAGCTTCCGTGACCGGCGACAACAACAACAATCAACAATAAAAAGCTTGCTTCTTCACCTCACTGAAGAGTCCGACTCTTCCACTCAGGACTGCATCGAAACAACACTCGCTTCACCAACGGTAACACACTACACCACTACAACTACCACAACCCAAGAGCAAACATCATCCACATAAGCAAGAATGCAGAACAAGATCATCACCCTCGCCATCGCCGGCATGGCTGGCATCGCCGCGGCTGAGTCGCTCACTTTCCCCTTCGTGCCAGGACAGACCACTGTCACCGTGACTGGCGGTGAGTCCATAACAACCCTCTCTCATTCCATCTCAAGTTACTGACTAGCTCATTCAGAGTGCGGCTGCCCTTCCAGCTACTCGGCCGCCGCTCTCACCAGCGTGACTGCCACCCAGTCGCTCACAAGCACCATCTACAAGACCATCACCGAGACTGTCTCCTCCAGCACATCGGTCACAGCTCCACCACTCGCCAATAACGGCACGAGTACCCCCCTCTCAATCACCAGCACCACCACGTGCACCGACTCGACCACCCTATTCTCCACCAACGCTGTAGGCCCTCTTACCACTGCCGCTGGCACTCCATACGGTACTGGCTCGCCATACGCCACCACCAACGGCACCTTGTCAACTGGTGTGCCAAGCGCATCCATCGTACCATTCGATGGTGCAGGTGCAAAGGTCGAGCACGCTGCTGGTGTAGTGGGCGCGGCTGCTTTGGCTGCGCTCATCTTCGCTTAAGTGTTACTACGATTACGACTCGCCTGAAAACTGCAGGTGGCAGTAGACTTGGCTTGCGCGCAATGGAGTTGTGAGCGCAAAGGAGTGGGCTGGGTTTCAGGGTCTAGCTGTTGATCTTGTGGTCTGTGACCGTGCTTCGAGCTGCGGCTTTTCTTTACTTCTTCTGATTGATAAAGGAAGGCGTTTCTGTACGATGGTTTATCGAGAGCGTTTCTGCAGAGCGGGAAGAGTCGATCACGAGTCAAAGCAAGCGTTGCAGAATGAAAAGTCCCAAATACCTCGTTTCGTCTACATTTCTCATTATCATTCCCCGCGTTTACCATATCAACATCCGTCTTGTACACAATCTTCATATGCCCTACCCTACCAGGGAGTAGGGATATATACAGCTGGAGCCAAGCATGACACTGGGCAGGCGCGCCTTTGGTGATGTCCTGTGCCACCCATTTTTCTCTACCTCCCCTTGAAAGCCGGCTTCCTCTTCTCTCCGAACGCCTTTAGCGCCTCCGTCCTATCCGCAGTCGGCAAAACCATCTCATAAGCCTCATTTTCAGCCGCCTCTCCCCTCTCCCATCCATCAACAGCTTGCATCGCGGCCCTCACCGCCACCGGACCCCCCTCACAAATAACCCTCGCCATCTCCACTGCCTGCTCCAGCACTTTCCCTCTCGCAACCCCCTTTCCACCTCTCTCTTCTTCCTCGGTGATCTGCACAATCCTATCACAAAGCCCAACGAAATACGCCTCTTCTCCACTCACCCTCCTGCCCGTGAGGATGAAGTCCCGGGCTCTCGAAGCGCCGATTAGGGCTGGAAGGCGGTAGGTTCCGCCTGCGCCAGGGATTATGGCAAGGCGAGTTTCGGGAAGGCCAACGGTTGCGGTGGAGGCCATGACGCGGAAGTTGGTGCACAGGGCGAGTTCGAGTCCGCCGCCAAAGGCGGTGCTTGAGATGGCGGAGATTGTGGGGATTGGCAGGTTGGAGAGCCGGGTGAAGGTGTTGCGGAGGGTGTGCAGAAAGGATTTGGTGCTGTTGAATTGGTCTCAGTAAGAAGCATTGTGAGGGAGGGGCATGGGAGGGCATACTCCTGCTCTGTGAAGGTTAGGCGTTCTTTCAGATCTGCTCCGGCGCAGAAGGCATCGTCGCTTTCGCTGGCGAGGATCAGAGCCCTGGTGCTGCTCTTTGCTCCTTCATTGTGGAGTTGCTCGATGACTTGGGAGAGTTCGCCCAGTAGCTGTCGTGAAATGGCGTTACGGGACTTTGGCCTGTTCAAGGACAGGACGGTGATCTCGCCTGCGTGGGGTGCCTGTATCGAGCTGAGCTTGATGGTCGACTGCAGCGCGCTGCTATAGTGTCTGGCGGAGTTCGCCTTGAGGCATTGCTCTGCCAGACCTGCTCGGGCGAAGGCGAGCTGGCGTTGTGTTGTTCGTAACAGTAACATGGTACGGGCAAGATGCCGTTCGAAGAGCATGCACCGCGACCTTCACCCCGTGGAAGTGTGGTCGTTGGCTCAATCAAGCCCCCGCTAATTCTCAGCCACAGATACGCCTCGTCGTCAACTCGGTCCGAACCTCAGATCTACGCTTCTTTCCTATCTGCCCAATCACCGCGCAGATCTGCCTCACGTCCCTGAGACCATTCGACCCAAGGGACCGTGTCATGCATGTTGCCCGGATGGCCATGCCGCCTGAGATGCCAGCGACTGGATGAGCTGCTGTCGCGGGTTAAAGACTTCAGGCGATCCCACTGCAGCGTGCCATCTCTAATGCAAAGAAGTCGGCTATAGTGCGTGCATTGGTTGCGAAGCTACTCGGCGATCGACAAGGCGAGGACGGATCAGGAAGGTTGTTTGCTACGATGGCATGGCTTGAACAGATACAAAATGCTGCAAATGCCCGGCTGGAAGATGTGTTGGCCAGCAAGCTGGACTTTGTTGACAAAATGCCTTCTGTTCGATCGGTCTCTGGTTTTGCCATGTCAGCAGTGGGTGCTGCTCAGGCTGTGCTTGGAAATACCCTGACGAGCCCGGTCTCTCGCCTGTTGGATGTGCGAGATTCTGCTACGTGCTCGGGTGGACAGCTTTCATGTCACAACACGACTGTTCAGCAAGATCTCTGCTGCTTCAACGCCCCGGGTGGTGCTCTGCTGCAGACACAGTGTGAGCATGATCAAACAGAGCTGGTTTTGTGATGCCCATCTAATCTCTTACAGTCTGGGATACAAACCCTTCTACGGGACCTAGCGATTCCTGGACGATTCACGGCCTCTGGCCAGACAACTGTGATGGCACATATGAGGCCAGCTGCGATGATAATCGCGCATACACCAATATCACTCAAATCCTGAACTCATATGGAAAGCAGGACCTGGTCAGCTATATGAACACCTACTGGCCCGACTACCAAGGCAACAACGAACAGTTCTGGGAGCACGAATGGGGCAAGCACGGCACCTGTATCTCGACCCTAGACCCAGACTGCTATACCTCCTACCAACCAACAGAAGAAGTCCCCGACTTCTTTCAAAAAGTCGTAGACCTCTTTAAGACCCTCCCCTCATACCAATGGCTCTCCGACGCTGGCATCACCCCCAGCTCAACTCAAACCTACACCCTCTCCGCCATCGAATCCGCCCTTGCCAAACAACATGGCGGCAACAAACCTTACGTCGGCTGCGCCTCCGGCGCTCTCGATGAGCTCTGGTACTTCTACAATGTCCAAGGTTCCGTTCAAAAAGGCACTTTCGAGTCCGCCGCCTCCCTAACAACATCCAACTGCCCCAGTACGGGGATCAAATACCTTCCCAAGAACAGCAACTCGTCCCCAACTTCCACTTCCACAGCCCCAGGCTCCACCCCTACAGGCGGTACAGGGTCCTCCTTCAGCGGCTCAGGATACCTCCCAGTGAGTCACGGCGGCTGCATTATTTCCGGTGGGACATGGTACCAAGCGTCCGGGACATCGTGCGCAACATTCACCGCCGCTGCATCAGGGAGTGGGTTCACGCTCACGTCCTCGAAAGGAAACTGTGGCGTTGCATCAGGTGTATTCACGTGTGGATCTGGTGTTACGAGCACTGTATTCACCAATGACGGGAGTACATTGCTATACAGTGGCTCTAATGCGTTCTCGTCAGATTCGACACCGAGTGGGAGTACGCAGGCGAAGGTGTATAGTGGAAGTGGGCATGCTAGTCAGTTTACCATACAGTGGCAGGGGAAGTAGACTTGATAGAGGTATAGAGATTTGAAATGCGAGTACTGCGTTCTCAATTGTGGCTTGTCGGGAGGTGTATGTGCTCTGAGATTGTTAAGTGGCAACGATACAACAGTCTGAGGGATTTAAGTGGATCAGACGACCCGAGACTGCTCTGGTATATGTGAGAAGGAAAGTATGTGGTCGCGTTACTCATCTGTAAGATTCTGGTAATTCGCTTGTCTGGCGAATATTACCTTCTTTGAGCTCACTAATATTGGTGAAGCCCCTGACAAACTCTGTTCCGACGCAAAATGGCTCGGTCCGGTCGTAGCTTTCTATGACCACCCCAGCAGAAGAAATCAAGATGCTGCCAGGATGAAGACAACATCCTACTCTGCATGGCAGATCGAAAGAGCAAGCGTCGTCAATCCAGATTGACATGATGCTGCGCTTCTTAAAGATCGTGGACATCATCCGTCGAGTGAGTGAGCGCCGTAGCATATCTGCACAGGGCAAGCAATGCTCTAACTACATCTTCACCTGTCGTACGGGCAGGTGTCTTCGGCGACATCAATGGGGTGTGAGTGGTAACAAAACTTCGAATCGACTTGCTGCGCAGCACTTGTTTTGCCCTTGTATGTCAAGCGACTCATTGCCTCAGCATATCCGCATACGACCCCGTACGGACACCGATCCAAGTTCCTGGCTAGCGTAATCTTTCGAACTGACAGCACAGTCGACCAAGTGTGTGCGTTCTCGGCGGCCTCGTTCGGCTCCGCTATAGATGGTTCGAACCATAGAGAGTAGTGCTGTCCGGAAGGATCTGATATCGATGCCAGGGTTGTGGAAGTATCTCAACTCACCCATGACAATGTATTTGTACTCAGTATCGTCCATGGCCTCGCGGAAGATATAGCCTTACACGAACGCCTCCCAAATATGCCAAAAGGTCTCATAATGACGATCGCCACACTCATGGTCATCTAGTGATGCATGGAAGTAGCGCTTGGTGTATAGTCACGAAGAATATATCCCAAAGGAGCCATAAGTTGTTTCCGGAAGCACTAGCGGGCTGTCGGGTGGTAAGATAGCGGTCTCGAGGAAACCTGAAACCTTGAGCAGGACTTGACGATGTGCGCAGAAGTCGCTGGGAGGGGTGATAAAGCTTTGCAACTGCGCTTCATGAGCTCTGTTAGCGCCTGTGAAGCACTGACATATGGATCCTTACTCGAGAAGCTGGTCCATGATGCCGGAGGTGGGAAATTCCTGTAGCGAACTGCTCGCCAGAGATCCAAAACCCCACAAAGACTTGGTTGTGATGGCTGTTGTCGTAAGCGGATCGATTTTGATGGCGGCAGTGACACAAACGTGCCAGTGTTGACGACCTGAGGGCTTCTGTCGATCACAAAACGCTAGGATGTGGTGGTGCAGCCGCGTTTAGGATTGTCCCAGTAAGCTTGACCGTGAGAGCGAAGAGGTCGGAGAGTCGACAATGAGCCAATAGAGCTCTATAGGATCATCCAAGAATCCGACAACCCCGTGCTAGAGATACAGCATGCGCTGTGGGGAGCGTTGTGGCTGTGGCTGTCATCTTTCATGTGTGCCATGTCAATGAAGCATGGCCATCAGCTGCACTTCAGCTTCCATTGCTTTTATTCGCAACGACATCCTCCAGCAGCTCCTTCGCTTCTTGTATCAGCTCAGCTTCCTTCTCCTCGCCCACCTTGTTGCCGCGACTGTTTAGCCATCCGACATCGAACTTGCCCAGTCCACCATTCGTGATGCGATCTGACTCGTTCCGTGCAGCATGCGAGGCAACTGCTCCTTGCTGTGCACCGACCGCACGCGCCGTTGCTCGTGGTATTGACAAGCCAGTCGAGTTAGACTCTGATGTGATGATGCCTGCCTCTTCCAGAGCAATTGCCTGCCTTCGCAATTGCGCGAAGACTCCCTGAACGCCTTCGAGGAACTTGGTCGCGTTCGATGTGAAGGCCTCTTTGTGCGCTTCTACTGTATTGCTGGATTCGTCTGTCATCTGTGTGTCCTCGTCCGTGGACAACCGTCTGTTTGTCAGTGCATTGATCGCTTGGCCACCGTACTTGAGCAGGTCGGCGGCATCGCCATTGATCGCCGACAGCTCGCGGACGCGCTCAGACGGCGAGATCGTCTGCTGTACCATTGTGGCCGCAGATGATGTCGCGAAGCGGTGGAGAATCTTGAAGAGGGAGCTTGCGATGTTGTAATGTCCGGCGCATTCGAACAGTGAGGCGGGGGTGCTAAATATTCCTCAGCGGTTCTAAAAGGCGTGCTTTGATAAGCAGCTGCTTGTTTCACATATTTACCACACCGGCGGTTATAACTCCACTGGCGCCTCCGTACCTGCATTTCGAACTCGACCACCTCATCAACATCTCATCTCTGGTCGATATATGTGACAGTACGACCTGATACTCGATCAACATGGCGTCGCAGCCGCCGCCGCCGTCTCGCACGGCGAGCGTTGGCCCCCCGAGCGCTGGTGGCATGACTGCGCCGCCGCCTGCAGCAGCAGCTGGAGGACAGCAGGCTCAACAGCAGAACCTCAATCAGATTGTAAGTCACTCCGAAGGTGACGCGAATCTTCTACTCACTTTGCACGCGCTGCATCTCGGCGTTCAATCACTATAAAAGACTTAGCATCTGCCCTCGAATCACTACTTCCACGCCAAAGACTACATCATGGAAGAGATACGAAAACTGCACGCGCGAAATACAAAGTCCCCAGCACCCGGTGCGCCGACCAAGAATACTAACGTCGTGATGCCAAAGGTCCTGGAGTATCTCTCTAAGAAAGGATATAGCCGAACGGAGGCTATGCTCCGAAAGGAGAGCCAACATACGGACCAGAATGGAAACCCAATTGCTGCGACCATCGACGACATGGGAGGCAAACGATATGGTCGAGCATTCGAAGCGACACAGATCTGGGTCGACAATGTTCTGGATATTTACAAGCCCGAGCTCAAGCGATTACTTTGGCCACTCTTCATCTACTCCTTTATGTCATGCATATCAGAATTTTACTCTCGCGATGCACAAGAGTTCTTCCAGAGATTTCGAAGCGCATTTGAAGCAGAGCACGAGGACGATATTCGCGCTCTTTCAAATGTCTACGAGCCGGAGCATCTGCAATCGAATGAGGTTGCTCAGATCTACCGCAACAACAGATACCGATTGTCACTGAGCGCTATGGCGTATCAGACGCTGATGATGTACCTTGAGTCGAAAGAAGCTGAGGGTGGCAGGATTGCAACTTTGGTCATTCAGTCTCACATGGACATTCGCGTTGTAGACCGGGCAGCAGCAGGAGCTGAGCGCAGTCTTTCGAGACTATTGGCGCAGCGCGATGGTAACGCAGACGTTCCTGCGGAAGACGAAGGTGTTCCAGGCCACAATCCTGGCTCAGCAAATCTTGATCCGAAAGCACCAACTGTGCTCTCAAAACTCTCGCTAGGCGCGATGCCGATGGAGGCAGATCTCATGGAAGACGTCAAAGCCGAGCTTCAAGATCATGACAATACACATCCTCCTGCACCAGGACAGAATTCTTTGGTGGACGAATTTGAGCAGACAATCAAGCGTGAGCCACTCGATGACGGACCACAAAATCCATTGCCCTTCCCACCTTCGACCGCTAGGGACGTCGCTATGGAAGTACAGCGAATCAAAGAGAACCGCGACCGTTTCCGCATCGAAGGACGAACGGGCGGTATTGGACCTGGCGTCAGCGTCACAATGTTCACATTCCACAACACTTTCGATAGCGTCAACTGCATCGAGTTCTCGAGCGACAATACCTTAGTTGCCATTGGTACTGCTGAATCCTATGTCAGAGTTTTCTCGCTAGAGAACAAGGCTCTCATGTCACCGACAGATCATCCTTCATATCAACCTTCATCATCACGACGGTTGGTTGGCCACTCTGGACCTGTCTATGCACTGTCCTTCTCTCCTTCGTTTAGCTCTCCCGAGGCGACCACGAATGATCACTCGGGAAGTACTACTACATCCAACGCTGGACCAAGATATATGGTTTCTTGCTCTGCCGACTCCACAATCCGGCTGTGGTCACTGGACACGTGGACGAATATGGTCGTGTACAGGTCGCACAATTTGCCTGTGTGGGATGTGCGATTCTGCCCACAAGGGCACTATTTCCTCTCCTGCAGTGCAGACCGAACAGCGCGCCTCTGGAGCACGAACCAGATTGCACCTTTGCGCATCTTCGCCGGGCATGATTCGGATGTCGGGACTGTGGCGTGGCACCCGAACAATGCATACGTCTTCACGGCTTCTGGAAATAGTGACAGAACTGTCCGCATGTGGGATGTCCAGCGCGGTTCAGCAGTACGGCTCTTCACAGGACATACGGGTAACATTACTGCCCTCGCCTGCGCACCGAATGGACAGACCGTGGCAAGCGCTGACGATCGAGGCGAGATCATACTCTGGAATCTGGCGACCGGTCGATTAGTGAAGCGTATGCGAGGTCATGGCCGTGGCGGTATCTGGAGTGTCGACTGGAGCGTTGAATCAACTGTCCTGGTCTCCGCTGGCGCAGACGGCACAGTACGCGTTTGGGATGTGCAGCCCAACAAAGAAGGGCAAGGAAAAGTTATTGGAGAAGGCGGTGCGGGAATCAAGATCGATGGCATAACAGCAGGAGCTGGAACTAAGGGCAAGGCGAAGAAGGATGTGCCTGGTGTTTCTGCTGACCAAATATCGGCGATTCCCACGAAGAAAAGTCCTGTTTACAAAGTGAGATTCACCAACATGAATCTGGTCGTGGCGGGTGGTGCATATTTACCTTGATTTTGAGCGCGGCGTTAGGGCTGGCGGGCGGTTCAATTGCACGGACAGTACGATACCAGGAGACGCACAGCGCGCCAAGCGCTTCAGCAGGCAGTATGTAAGTTAAAGGAAAGCAACAATTAGACTACTGTGCTATTCCTCGCTGAGACATGTAGCTGTTCGCCTCACGTACCGCTGCAGAGGAATTCATAATGTTCACTTGCCGCTCAAAGTCACGCACTGCTGACACGATTTCGGGATCACGGTCAGTGCACTCCAGCTTTACGCTTTTGGAGAGTTGCAACACACAACACACGAGCTCGGCTTCCAAACATCTCACTATCCACAATAGGCAACAATAAAAATAAGTCGTGCACTTGACAATAGGCCGTCACAGCAAATTCGGCGACGACGCCCTCGAGCTCTGGAGCAGATCACACGCGTATCGACAGCAACTCAAAGATCCCGGCCGATGACTATACCAATTGGCGGCAGGGAGCAACGGTACTAGAGAGCAGTTTAATGTGTTGACGAGCTATTTCGCCAGTGTTTCGTAATCATTTCATGCAAGTTCAGCTGCTTGAGCGATACAACTGATGGAACAACCTCTTCCCAAAGAAGGAACAGTTAGTCAAAGAGATCTTTGAGAACACCCAGGCAATCCCAACAGGCATTGCAATGCTCCGCCACGAAGCGGCCGGTACAGGTCTGCTGAAGCGGAACGCAGATAAAGAGAAATGGATTGTGAAAGTTCCGACCTTTTGTGGCAACGACGCAATTCCCCTGAGTCTGTTGCTGTAGGCTCAGGCTATCGAGCATAGCAGCATTTCTCATTCGCTTCCTTTGCACGCCGCATCAAGCAGCAAGTATGGCATGCTCGATGCCGGAAAAAGACCCTAAACTTCATCTTGAGAGCAATAAGCCCAACTTGAGCCATGCTTTCTGTACGTGCATGCGTTATGCCGGTCGATATCGAAGCAGCGAGGAGGGCTCAGCTACAGACCGTTATTGAGCGGCAGATTCACGAGCACGCGTATGGAAACATGAGGATCGCATCGCACGTGACTTCTAGCGATGCGTGACATGAGAGCAGTTATGGCATACTCTGCATTGATGGAAAATCAGTCAACGACGTCTCGATCGATTGATTCTTCTCCTGTCATGCCTGTCTCGCCGAATCGCGAAGGAGCCGAAGAGTGCTCGGATAAACCCGCCCTTGGATGGTATTGGTATCTTGCAATCGTGCTTGCATATTTTCTACGGCCATAATGCAGGATCGATCTTATGTCGCGAATGCTGCGCCTGAGGGGGTATTATTTTGTGCGTTTCGCGCGGCAGCTGTTAGTCACAATCTTCCACGACCAATCCATCATATATACGCCCATTGGGCATACTTTTGACGAGAACCTCGCCTTATCTCCCTTGACTTGTATCAGCTGCAAGAGTCGCAGGGCGCCAATCCGGACTATCGGCCGACGATCCAGGTCACGTTCAGGTCACCTTGCTAGCAGGCAAAACCTGGAAAGTGCCCCGCCGACATTCCGTGTCAAGTCCAGTAGCTCGAATTGCGTGCTTTCTATCCAAACAGACGAGAGCAAATCCAGCAGAAAGAGCCCATAATGCCACTATTTCGGCCCAGAACTGCAATCGGCACGCCGAGACGGCTTGCCGAAAGCCTACGATCCGATTTTATCCCAATTCGGCAATTTCGAGACCTTTCCTCGACTACGACGTGTCGATTGAAGCAAATTGCGCCCGGAGCGAGAAAGACTGAACTGGTATGGAGGGGATCGAGACCGCATTTCCCAAGAAGAGGTGTTGGGACAACAAGAGAATCATTCAATCACGCCAGAGCAGAACCGAAGAGGAGTAATGCTGCTGGTGTGTTGGCGATCGTGTTTGGGGCGTCCGCGATAGCTGTGTTGTCGACTCCGGTGGCAGACTGGATCAGCAGGCATGGTGATGATGATTATATGTCTGACGATGATAATGTGCAGATCGTTGCTACTGAAAGTTAGTGCGATCAATCGTGCTATTGCCATATGACAACACGGCTGACTTGATCAGGCCCTCGGAAGTTTCGCCTTGCCGACGTTCGAAAGCACGACGAACATGCTGATAGCAAGTGGGTCATATGTGGTACTTCTGTGTACGACATAAGCGAATTTGTTGCCGGTCACCCTGGCGGCAAAGTCATCCTTCGTGCATGTGGTAAAAGTATCGATCCGTTCTGGAAACTCTTCAGCATCCACAATAAGCCAGAGGTCCGCCAGCTCCTCGAGCAGTATTACATTGGCGAAGTTGACGGGCGTGACCTGAATGCTCAAGGCAACATTAACTGGACAGTGCTTGACGATGATGGAGGTTGCTGCGAGGATCCGTTCAAGGACGATCCAGAACGAGACCCCGAACTCATTGTTCGGACGCCGAAGCCATTCAATGCAGAAACACCTGGAAATCTCTTAGATGACTTTATTACTCCTTTAAGACTGTTCTTTGTTAGGCATCACTTGTGGGTGAGTTAAAATAGTGTCTCTATCCGCCCGTTGAACGCGACGCTGATCGCCTCCCCAGGTGCCGAACATTGACGTAGGTGTTCATAAGCTCGAAGTCGAGCTTTCGAATGGCGAAGAGCTATCGTACTCCATCGACGACCTCAAGCGGAAGTTCAAGCAGCAGACTGTTACGGTGACACTACAGTGTGCAGGTAATCGTAGAGCACACATGAATAGGGCCGGCAATGGGAAGACGTCAGGGTTGCCTTGGGACGTCGGGGCAATCGGAACAGCAGAATTTACCGGCGTGCGTCTCCGCGACGTCTTGCTTGAGTCAGGTTACGATGTGGACGCTGCGTGTACAGCATGCCCGAATGACCCAGAAGCAGATCGACATATCCATTTCTGTGCCCCCGGCGACACATACGAGCAGTCGATTCCGCTACAGACAGCGTTGAATCCGGCGTCCGATGTCCTACTGGCTTGGGACATGAATGGCGAGCCGATGCCACGAGACCACGGAGGCCCGTTACGGGCGATTGTGCCTGGAAGCGTAGCGACGCGAAGCGTCAAGTGGGTTGAGAAGGTTCGGTTAAGCTGCGAGGAGTCGCAAAGCAATTGGCACAACCGCGACTACAAATGCTTTGGTCCAAACGTGAAAGCAGCCGACCTTAAGCAGGAAGATTGGGACGAGGCTCAAAGCATACAAGAGCTACCTGTGCAAAGCGCGATCACGAGAATCGCCAGGAATCCCGACGCTTCCGCGCAACTGAGCGGCTTTGCATATAGTGGAGGTGGTCGCCGAATCGTCAGAGTTGAGGTCAGCGCAGATGGTGGAAAGACCTGGAAACAGGCATGCCTCCGAAAAGATGATGCCAAGGGCACGAAAAGATGGGCCTGGACACTCTGGAATATTGATTTCCCGAAAGACCAGCTCTCTGTGCCAAACGTCGAATTCGTTGTTAAAGCAGTCGACGAGGCCCACAATTGCCAGCCCGAGACGTTTGAGGGCATCTGGAACTTTCGAGGACTGCTCGGCAATGCATGGCATCGAGTGGCACTGTCAACACAGGATGCAGCAGCTTGAGACAATTCATCCCGAGTCGAAGGACGATCGAGGAGGGCATAATATTTCCAGGAGTACAGACTGCAGCACGCAGTTCGAAGTTATCGTTGGATGGTTCTGCTGATATCCATTCAGGTGTGACTTTCCAGATCGAAGGTGCCGTGGTATACACATAACGCCTTGCTAGATCCTTGCATGCAGTAATGGATCACCTGCAGTCTTTCGTCGTCTTTCGCGTGCTTCGCGACTTGTCGCACGTCTGAAGTCCTTGGAAGGTACAGGAGAAACTCGTTTGTTCTCGCAGAGAAGGCGTCATAGAGGTGCTTCAGTGAGTATGGTTCCATGGTCGATAGGTCGAAAACGTCTTGGTTAGAGTAGGTCGGACCTCCCCACGGTGGGCTACCGAATATGACAGAATTCTTGCCGAGTGTCTTGAAGCGACTGTTGAGCTGAGTGAAGATGTCGCCATGAATCCAGAAGATCTTCTTCGCAACGCCGTAGATCTCGGCATTGTGCTTAGCGCATGCCAGAGTCTTTGCGTCTTTCTCCACTGCGAAAATCTGCTTCCAGCGCCCGGACAGTGCAAATTGAATGACATTGCCGCCGGCGCCACCAAACGCATCGATCAGGATTGTCTTGGAAGCTGGAGCAGTCGCTACGTGTTTGGCGATCTTTCTTGGGCATCGTCAGCATACATCGAGTTATTTCTTGGCCCGCACATACTTCGCCACGGGCTCTGGTGTTACGCCAAACCATGCATCATCCGTCAGCCAGATGCCCTCGTCGTACTTGGAGAATATCTTCTGCCGCTGATGCCAGTACTTGACGAGCTGGTCTGGCACGTCCTCAGCTGACTCGTAGTAGTGCACACCTTCAGGCGCGTCTGCCATGACTGGATGTCGCTGACGGTCCTTTGATGCGATGTCCACGAATGAGATTTTGGATGTTCGAGGTGGCAGTTGAACTGGTTGTCTCACATAAGCAGGCGCAGGCTAGTCTTCAAGGGGAGTAAGTCGGCTCCTGCTATAGAGGTCTGAATTTTCCAGTCAACTACTAGTTAATACAACTAACTCCCTTCTGTTTCCACCACAACAATTGCAAGCTCTGCTGAGCATAGTCGTTGCGTACCCATTGTCGTCTAACACCATGGACGATACAGTATCGCCTCGGGATCCTCAGCCACAATGCTCAAGTACATCTCGCCGTCTCCTGGAAACGAAATGTCGAGCACACGAGGACCTCGCATGCTGACCTTCAAAGCACTCAATATGAAGGTTTGGTTTCTCTGCGATGTGACTAATTTTTCATGAGATCTCATGACTCTTCACTTGTTCTTCTGTTTTGCATTCCGTCTCGACTGGCCAGATTCGACCATCTCAGAGCCCGCCAGCATGGTACAATATTGCGCCAAACGTTCTGCCAGCTACGAACTGGCATACTGGAAGCGGAAACACCGCGATACTCGGCCAGGCGCATTCCCTGCACTGAAGCTCTCCAGAAGCCTCGAATGGAAAGCTTATGCATACAACAGAGAGCCTTCTTGGAATCTTCCTAGACTAGCTCTTAACCTCACATATCTGTCCACCCGCTGTGAGCGTGGCCTGATAACGTATGACTAGTACAAGAACAGCCAGCTGGGATTTTCTGTCGACAGAGGACAATTTTCAGACCGTCCATTCCACGACTACCCATGGAGCAGATGATAAAGTATCTGGAGAAGAAAAGACAAGTCTGACTGCAGCTGTGTACATTTATTTCGATCCCCAGCTGAACTGAGCCTACGAATCTACGCGTTGCATGTGGAATGTCTGCACCAAAGAATACACCTTTGATGGAAGTAGTCTCGATTTTCTTCCGAGTAATCTGCTTCAGAATTTACGTCGATTCTCGTTTCGGGGACCGATGCGTCGTTCGGCTCAGAGCAGTTCTTCCATACGGCATCGCTAGACTAGCTCATGAGCCTCGAGAATGTCCACTTCATGCTTGACTTCATCCTCTCGCAGCTCTATCGTGTTACCAGCAACATGATTGTCTGGTCCGAGTTGGTGCCATCCCCATTCTCAAGATGAGTGAAGTCGTTGTTGAAGCTATGCCGAGGTTGCCATTGTTCACGTGAGTGACGCGTTAATGCTGCTCCTGTGAACTTCTGGGCTCGCATTCTGCAACACTTGATAGGGCCGTCCGCCATTATGTGGTCTTTAGGTCATGTCGCAAAACCTTCTGAGCTGTGTGGGCTTTTCAATTCTAGCATCCTTCTTCTTATATAATCACTCTCGCCAGAGCTCGGTGGAGTGCCTTCCAATTGCCGTTGCGCATGTGCAACGCTGCCTCAGGAAAGACTAGGTATCAGGGTTTTCGCGAGAGTCGCCCGTCCTCTGCCGCAACCCCCACCCCATCGCGCCACGCTCCGATGTGGAGACCCCGTCACAAACAGCCCACAGAAGCAGGACACGGAAGAAGTCTTCCAACGCTTGCAGGGGTTGCAACGAAACCGTGGCTCCGATGACACGATATGTGACACCCATTGACTGCCAAGTAGGCCTCTAGTACACGTTGCAAGTTCAATCAGTGGCGATCTTCACTCTCGTGTCATCTCAAGCCTCCTCTTCCACGACCAACACCTCGTGCTATGCCACTGCCAGCTCTGGGAACGCCAGCTCTGCCACCTCTAGTGTTCGATCCTCTTGCGATGCCACTTGCAGCTACTCTGCCTCTTGCTGCGGCACCTCGTGCCTGTGCCTGTGCCATGGCTTCCCTGTGCCTTGAAGTGGCTGTCGAAGATGGTACAGAACTGAACTTGCTGCTTGGTGCTTTCCGAGCGGTCTCAGGCGGATTGTCCACAAAGCTCGTATCTGTGGTGAGGAAAGTGGCTTCAGTGTCACGATCTGGTGGTCTCGTCTGTTGCGGGAATGGCGAGTTCTGTAGTTGTTCTGCTGCGTTTTCCTTGTGACGCTGGAAGGACTGTGGGATGGGTGCCTATGAGAAAGTGAGTATCTTGTAGCATTGCAATGTGGCAATTGTTCATACTTCTGGGAAGTCGACACAAAAAGCACTCATGTTCATGCCGTATAAGAAGGCGCCAAAGTTCTCGTTGAATCGTCCTATGCTCTCGTTGAGCAGCTGCAAGTGCATCATATTCGCTTCCAGATCTGCCATGGCATCGCTGAACTCGCCAAATGCTGGCTCCAATGTTGAAATAGGAAAGTCGTTGCCACCGAGAGATGTTCCAGCTGTGGGTGTAGACTGTGATGCTCGTAGACTGGTTCGGGATGGAGGCCTTAGTGGTGTGGTTGGTCGTGATGGGATCGCTCCTGATCGTGTGCGAGAGTGAGACGATGATCGTTGGTAATTCTGAACCGACACAGGCGTGAATGAGGCCTCCATAGTCTGGTTCTGATCTATCCGAAGGCAATATGCCTCGTCGTTGTGCTTTTGTTTATGAAGACGCGCGAGAACGCGTACAAGGGTGCATAAATGTACGCCAAGGCCATGAGCGGGACTTGGCCTGCACGTCATGGCAGGAAAGCCGCGGATGTAAAGTGAGATCCCTTGAACAATGGGTCCATGTCAGCGCCGACCGAACAACACAGCGACATCTCTACAGATAAATGTCCACAACGCCCGCCAGGATCCTTCGCCATCATCGTCTTCCTCTACCACGATATACAGCTCCTAGGCGACAGCATTGGACTACACCGCAGCTCTTCTCCTACCCCACCAAGCAGCATCATCATCGAGTCCCACCTGTGCGACAACCACGTGAACATTTCTCAAAACGGGCGGCGATAGACCCTCGGTCACTACTAGTCGCGGCTGTAGTCTCGCTCGCAGTCGCATATGGTGCGCTAGCATACAGCAATACGGAAGATACCAGGCAGCGAGATACAGAACAGCTTCAAGACGTCGCCCTCAGTGCGCAGGATATCCTCGATTTCAGTCTCGTCATGGCGCCTCAGCAACTACCCGGTAGGCCCGGGAACCTGACGCCGGAGCAGGAAGAGAAGCTGAAGGAGATGTGGGCCACCAATATTGAAATGTTCGGTCTAAGTGGTGAGCACGAACACGTCAATGGCACAGCACCTCCCTCGTCAACGTCTGCCTCAAGCGACAGTCCAGACAGCAAGAAAAAGAAAAGAGGTCTTATGGGCAGATTCTCTAAGAAGGATAAATCTACCAAGGACGTGGATGCAGATAGCGGTACAGTCAACGACAAGCATGGGCAGGTCAAGGAGTATGAGGAAGCGCTGGCATCCATGACTCCGGAGAAAATACGCGAGGCTTTCTGGGGCATGACGAAGCACGACCATCCAGATGCGCTTCTATTAAGATTCCTGCGAGCGCGGAAATGGGATGTTCACAATGCGCAAGTCATGGCACTATCGACACTGCACTGGCGGCTAGAGGACATGCATGTTGATGATGAAATCATGGCCAAAGGCGAGGAACACGCGCTTGCAGAGGAGAATACTGGAAGTGCCGCTACGAAAAAGGAGGGTTCAGACTTCCTAGCGCAACTCAGACTAGGCAAGTCCTTTCTACACGGCCTCGACAGGGACGGCAGACCCTGCTGTTATGTCAGAGTACGGTTACACCACGGCGGTGAGCACAGCGAAAAAGCATTGGAGCGCTTTACAGTATACACGATAGAGACGGCCCGCATGATGTTGCGACCACCAGTTGACACGGCAACCATTGTCTTCGACATGACTGACTTTAGCATGGCGAACATGGACTACACTCCTGTCAAATTCATGATCAAGTGCTTTGAGGCAAACTATCCAGAATCACTCGGTAGCGTGCTGGTGTACAAGTCGCCTTGGATATTCTCTGGAATATGGAAGATCATAAAAGGGTGGCTCGACCCAGTCGTGGCAGGCAAAGTTCACTTCGTTAGCAATGTCAAAGATTTGGAAGAGTTTGTGCCTAGAACACAAATACCGAAAGAGCTCGATGGTGACGAAGACTGGAAGTGGGAGTATGTTGAGCCGAAGGAGGGCGAGAACGCAGTCATGCAACGAACACAGGAACGCGATCAGCTCATCGCAGAACGAAAGGACCTTGCCAAGAAGTATGAGACAGAAACAATGGCGTGGATCAACGGCGAAGACAAGAAGGACAGCAGGAATCGCATCGCACAACAGATGGCAGAGAACTACTGGAAGTTGGACCCGTACATCAGAGCGAGGTCATACTACGACCGGATAGGAGTCCTTGGCCATGGCAACCCAGACATCAACTTTTACCCTACCCAGGGAGCACAAGCACAAACGCAAGCAGCACCTACGAGCACTACAGCAGACGACGACGTGGACTAGAGATCTTCAATGGAGTGGCTTGGAAATTCAAGGAGGAAGGAAGTGCCCGCGTTGCTCCTATTGTGGAGGATGGAGCCTGGTCTACTACAGCGTACGGTGCGCACCCTAGCATAGCACTCAAGCGATGTTCACCAATTACATTTGTGACATGAAGCCGCTTCGGCGCACCTCCCATCTCCTTCAGTTCACGCACACTTCGACGGCCGGCCGGGACATCTCGCAGCACGCACACATCTGCTAGACCATCCCTCTAAGCTCTGGCACATGCTCAGGTGTTGTGGCCACGGCCCTAGATCGTGTGCCCGAACCTGCATCACCGGTGCTTTGACACATATCACGCACGGCCTGCAGAGCGCAGCTGGGATTCACATGCTTCGTTCTAGCTTCACCATTTCGACTCGAAGAAGAAGTATTGGCGGGGGCCCGGAAACTTCAAAAAAAAAAAACAGTGCCAACGTTCACAACCTCGACTAAAGTTTTGGTTTGGAAACGAACGCAATGAAAGAAAGAAAGTCCTGTTTTTTTTGTAGGACCTGGCCGATAGGAGAAG
>AWYE02000265.1:0-10732 GCA_000504385.2 Exutisphaerella laricina CBS 326.52 | reverse complement strand
GTCTCTTAAACTAATGTCTTAGCCGGTATAGGATATACTATAGCGGAGATTACGGAACGAAGATTACGGAGCCTCCGGATCTTAGTAGTTAGATTACGAATATATAACGTAAGCGTAGCGTATTATATATAACTCGGAGAGTTCCTATATCCTTTACGGAGGTAAGAATTAGTCTTAGTACATCTAATATTATTATTAGGCCGCGCTTACTATATTACTATATAACCCTTTTATAGTACTCGTCGGAGTAGTCTATATAGCTAGTTAGTAATAGGTAGATAGTCGTATCTATATTAAGGGGCTTACTAGAGGTTAAGAACTATATCTCGCCCGGGCCTAGGATCGTGCCGTCGAGTAGTAGCTCGGCCGCGTACGGGTAGTAGAATATAAAGAGGAACGGGCCGTAGTTTACCTCCGGGTAGCCGAACCTAATATCGTACTTAGAGTAGGTAGTAATAATAGTCCTATGCTTATACTCGTACGAGGGGTAGATTAGGTCGGTATACTTATATATCTTCGTAGTTAGGTACTTGATTAACTAGTCGTACGTACGCGTAGTCGAGGTTTTAATTATTATCGCGCTCGTAGACGGCTAGAAGTCCTCGATCTTATACGGGTATATATTCTTATTCGTGTCCGAGATTATAAGTAGGACTATAGCTTTGTTCGACACCGTATATCTAATCGTATTAAAGTCCTCGATAGGGTGTTTATCTTTAATACTATAGAGGCGTAGGTTCTTATATAGGTACGTAGCTAGGGTATTATACGCGGACGAGTTAGTTACCTCGAGCGTATAGATATACGGGAGGTTATTATCGTTTAGTATCGTCTTTATTATCCTATTCGAGTATATCGTATAGTTCGTAACCCTAAACTAGAAGGTACCCTTATCTATATACGCGTCCTCGCCTCTCCTCTCGTACCCCTTAAGGGATATAATAAGGATCGTCTTCGAGTACGAGAGGTAGTAGAGGATCGTATCCTAGTAGTACTTCGACTACGCGTAGCCGTTTATAATCGTATACCTCTTTAGCTCGCCGTCCCTATCGTAGTTTTAGTCTATATCGAGACTAGGTACTTATTATTATTCGTAGTCCGGTCTCGTTCTTATTCGTATACGGGTTATCGTTTAACTTATTACGGTTTTAAGCTAACGTAGTAATCGTATTCGTACTCTAGTATATGTTCCTTATCGTATAGTTATTTATTATCGCGTCTATATAGTAGTTCTATAAGAAGCCTATTAATAGGTACGGTAGTAGTAAGTCGTCCTACTCCGAGATCGAGGTTATATTTATATCTACGCTCCTAGCCGTATAGTTAACCGAGACGATCTCCTTAATCTTCTCTAACGTTATATATATAATCTCCTCCTTAGTCTTAGAGAGGAACGCGGCCTTGCCTACGATCTTATTCGCTATCTCTATTACCTTAGAGTTCCGTATTATACTAGGGTTTATATATAAGGTCTTAAACTAACTAGCGTATACTATCTTAGTTATAGTCTCGACCTCTATCTAGTCTAGAAGAAGATAACGTTACCGGCTTAATAATTATACGAAGACGTACGAGAAGATAACTAATACCTATAGTAGGACTACTAGCGCGATAGTAGACGTAAAGGAGGAGTTAGAGAGATTCTATACTATACCGTCGACTACGAGGCTCTTCTAGTCTACGATCGAGTATATCCTTACCCTTAGGACTAGTATAAAGTAGTATAAGTTAAACGGCGGTAGGATTATAAGCTCGGACGAGACCCCGGAGTCGGACGGAGAGGGGTTAAACGACGGGAGGATATACTCGATATCGATCTACCCGCCGATCGTAGGCTACGGGGTAGTAGTAAACGGAAATATATACGTATACGAGATAGCGTACGGGGAGGTATAGTCGTCCGACATAATAGCTACGATTAGGTCTATAATTAAGAACCTAGGCGTCTATAAGTAGCTAGTCCCGGATAATAATTCGTTTACGAGGCCGATAACGGTAATAAACCTTAATAGTACTATAATAACGAGGGCGGCGATAGTCTACGAGTCGGTCGCCCCCTTATACGCGTATAATAACTACGCCGTGTCCGAGGCCTTAAACTACTCTATAAATAGTACCTTCTAGACGAATATATACCCGATCCTCGAGGACGTCTAGTACTACTACGGGGTCTATAGTTTAATCTACGATAATACCGTTATCTCGCTCGGGGACGCGGCTAGGTCTAATATAGAGCCTAATATCGAGGAGAGGGTACCGAAGAAGGACTACGGCGGGTTCTTAGACGCGTACTTTACCCTATAATCGAAGGCGAGCGGTAAGGTAAGGGTATTAGGGCCCGGGGTATCGATTAGGATTATAACTAGGCGTACGTTAGAGATAGCGTCCGAGACGCTATTAGGGCTTAGATTCGGGTCCGGGATCGGGAGGAGGGACTAGGTTATTAGGTATATAGGGTTCTACTACGTAGCTACGGAGAAGGACGTAAAGTCGGTCGTTAATTAGTAGAAGACCTACTACGAGATTAATATACCTACTCTATACGTATTTAAGGACGCTAAGGTATTAACTATCTCGGTAGCTACCGGGACCCTTATTAGACCTATACGCGTAAAGATTATCTCGAACGGGTTCGTAAACGAGGGGCCGTTCGTAGATAGCGTATCGGTATATAACTCGGACACTATAAGGTTCGTCTCCTTATCCTTCCCTAAGGCCGAGGACGAGCCCTACTAGTACTTAAACATCGCGTTATAGACTATCCCCTTCGGCGCGTAGACGGCCGACCCTAGGCTTAACCTCGGGACTTAGATACTAAGGTAGGCTATGTCCCTCTCCCCTATTAGCGGCGACGCTACTATCGTCTCCTACGGCGAGACCCCGGTCTTAATTAAGACCCCGTTTACGGACATATTATTAGACTACTCTAAGGATACGAAGATTATCTCGATACCGGGTACGTATATCGTAACGGCGTTCGATAATAGGTACCTAAGCATAGAGGACGGTTACTCCGTATCTAAGGAGTAGGCCGAGTCGGGCGTCTTAACGTAGAGCGGGTATATTAACTACCCCTTACCGTAGGACGAGGGGAACGTAAAGGTCGGTATATCGACTAGGGATAGGTACTAGTAGAAGCCCGCTATCGACGGGATAGTCGTAGATATAAAGACGAGTAAGGTCGGGGACCCGTATATAGTAACGTACGTAGGCTCGAAGGTATTAAAGATCGGGGATAAGCTCGGGGTAGCGTATAGCCTTAAGTTTACGGTAGCGGAGATTATCCCGCTTAAGGACATGCCTAGGATCGTAAACGAGGAGACGGGCGAGGTAATAGTACCGAACCTCTTATTGTCTACGAAGAACCTTACGCGCGGCCTCGGGGGTATTATTAGGGAGATGGCCGCCATTACTAACCTGTTCCCCTCTATCGAGTCGTTTAGGACCTAGACCGGGCCTAAGCCTACGAAGACGCTTACGTTCGAGGACGAGAAGATGGTCGAAGCTAAGTTGCCGAACGGCATCCTTACCATAGACGGGGACCCGCTCGTGTTCAACGACGAGAAGGTGCGTAGGAGGGTAGTCAAGACCTCGTACGGCATCCTCCGCGTGTTGCAGCTCAGGCACATCTCCGCGCTTAAGCAGCACTACCCGTCCATGATCTATAGGTCGGTGACGGTCCCGAGGGGGAGGTATAGGCAGGGGACGCCTAGATTGTCAGAGGGAGAGCTGATGTCGATGATGATGCAGAACTGCCCGTCATCCGTGAGGGACACATTGTTGAGTGACGGGACGGTGTCCGCGGACTGGTGCGGGTCCTGCAACAGGTTGGGGAACGGGTGCGACTGTCCCTTGCCGAAGCCGGCCCAGTCCAAGGTCATGCTCAGGTATGCCGACGTGTTGCTGGACCAGTTTTCGACCGTGGCCATGCTCAACAGCCCGGACAAGAAGAGGATCGGCATGCGCTTCTTTACGCAGACATGATGACGGCTCGGTCCATGATCTCGATCGTGTTGGTGTCCACCGTCTCCTACAAGTCCGGCATCGCGTCCTTGACCAAAACCAGACCCGGGAGCGAGGACATCTTCAGGAACGGCTCGATGTACGTAGACTTGCCGAAGGTGGCGATCACCTCTGAGGTCGAGATCCTCCTCCTGTCCTTCAACCGCATGGTGACCGGCTCCTTGCCCACAACCCCGGTCATGGAGTCGTGCACGAACCCGCACCCGTACATCTTGACGCCCTCGCTCCTCAACATGGTGATAGTCTGGATGTGGAACGAGATGCTGAACGAGAAGACTACCGGGATCCCTACCAGCGCCATGATCCTGGTCGGCATCGTCCGCCTAATGAAGTCCTCGGACCTGCACTTGGCCCACAACACGGTCTGCTTCCCCTTCGAGATCGCGAGCGCCTGGGTGTTGAAGTTGGCGTTGAAGTCGTAGGGCAGGATCTTCACCATCTTCGTCCTCCTCTCCAGGTCCGCGTAGTCCAGCTCGGGGTCGACCGCGATGTAGGAGCAGTTCCCGTTCAACATCTGCTTCTACTCCTAGAACCTCCCTACGCCGAAGGTGACGATCACATTCCTGTTCTCGGACGCCTTGCTCTACGCCATCAGGTATACGCGCTCCCTCATAGAGAAGGACATGGCCGTAATGTCTAATAAGGCGGTGTTCGTGTTCGGGTCTACGCTAGTAGTAGAGATCGCCCTCCTTACTACGTCTATACTGTTAGGCAACTTCTTTAACGGCCTCTCTCTCGGCCTAACTAACCTAATCTCGTCCGTCTCCTAGTTCTTAACTACGTCTAGCTCGTATACCGTCTCCTACTCTATATTAGGGTCCCCGTCTATAATCTCGATTATAATCCCGTTCTCGATACTATTTAACTTCCCGTCTATATATATAAGGTCGATCGTAGGCTACTTTAGGCGTAAGGTCTTAAACTTATTCGTTAATACTACCCCGTCGTTAGGTATAGGGCTCGAGGTCGAGCTAGATCTTAGTCGGTAACTTGTTCTAGATCGTACGGTAGATTAACTCCGGCCTCTCGGTCCTAATAGGGTACTTAGACGTATCTATAGACTTCGGTAACCTCCCGCTACTATTTATAGCTAGGGTATCGATATAGACTAGGCTCCTATCTAGTATTATCTCTACTACTACGACGTCGGGGGTCTTCGTTATCTCGGGAAGGTACTTATACGTTACTATTACTATATAAGTTACTAGGGTTAGTATCGGGTCTAGGATCGTAATTATATAGCCGAACTCGTAGTAGAAGACGTATACCTTTATACCGTCGGCCTTAGCTAGGAAGTTACTCGCGTACCCCGCTATATCCGGGACGTCTACTACTATATAGTCGCTAGTCCTAACGTCGTTTAAGAACTACTCGTCGATCTCGTCCCTTATCCTATCGATAGTCCCGATCGTGCCTAAGGCTAGGTATAAGGTCGCCCTTACGATACTATTAGTAGCCGGCTACGCCGTTAATCTCGAACTCCCCCGCGAAGGAGGTCTTATCCTAGCTCTCGTACTTCCTCCCGATAATATTTACGTCTACGCCCCTAATCTTAATAACGGACCTAATCTCGACTATCTCTACGTCGTACTATACGTATATAATCCTCCCGCTAAAGGCGTACTCGTCCGAGATAGCGATAGTATACCCGGGTACTACCTTATACCTACTCCTACTTACCTTTACGGTAGCCTCCCCGTTCGACCTCTTCCTTACCCTCGCGTTTACGCTAGACTCTACGCCCGTCTAGTAGGTATACCCCTTCTCTAAGATAGTAGTTATAGTCCCGTTCTCGAATAACCCCTCCTCTATCTCCTTAAATATAACCTCGGCTAGGTAGCCTACTACCCTTAGCTCTACCTCCCGTACCGGCCTCTAGCTAATAGAGTCGATTAGCGCCGTATTAATATTTATCTCCGCGAGGGAGCTTATAAGTATGTTCGGGACTATCTTCTAGATATTAGATACGTCCGTTACCTTCTTCTAGATAGAGATTATAATCTATATCGGGTCCTTATACTTATATAAGACCGGCTCCGGGGCCTCGTCTAACCCTAACCTAACGTACGCGAACCTCGCCTTATCCGGGTCCTTACTCTCGCCGTAGATAGTATAGATATAGTCGTCTATAATCGAGTAGCTAGTATCGACCTTACTATAGTTTAACTTCCGCCCTCCGGCGCGCCTAAGACTAGGACCTAATATAGTACGTCGATATAAGTAAGTAACCGGTTAAACGTATACTAGATCTTTAATATATATAAGTATAAGGCTATCTACTACTCCGGCTACGATATTACGGTCGAGTCTAGGGTAATAACCTACTACTACTCTAATACCGGGTAGATATATATAGACCTTAGGGTAGAGGTATCTAAGTTCGTATCCTTACCCGTAAAGATAGCTAGCGACGGCAAGATATATATATACGTAGGTAGGATTATAAAGTAGGACGAGGAGATATAGAAGTACGAACCGTATATCGAGGCAGTAATTAGGAGGAGTACGACGACTAAGAAGAGGGTAAGGAACTAGTTTATATAGATACGTACGATCGCCTTATATTAGTAAACATTAAGATAATAATAATTACGTCTAAAACCTAGTAGTCGACTACGAGTTATTCGAGTACTAGATCTACCCCGATAACTTAACTTACTCCGAGATTATATACTAGTTATTAATACTAACGTACGCCGATTACCGGACCGTTACCGGTAGGGAGATCGTATTATACTCCTAGGGGTTATACTCCTAGGGCGTAATAGGGGATATATACGTCGACCCCTCTAAGACTATAGCCTCGTATAGTAACTTCTACCTCTATATAGACGATACCCCGTTAGTAAAGACGGCCGTAAGCTAGTTATTCTCGAGAGTATAATAAGGATTAAGGTTAAGATAATCGAGTACGACGTACTCGGGTTCGACTATACTACTACTACCGCGTATAAGGTAATATTTACTAGGCCGATCGAGACGTACTAGAAGTACGAGTACCTAAAGACGAACGCCGCGACGAGTAGTAAGAGGACCTTAACTAGGAGCGCCGGTATGTCCGATATTAAGATAATAAACTTAGAGATAACTCCGATACCGGTTACGACTAAGACTACGCCTAATAGTACGAGGTCGACTATCGCCTCGACCTACTACCCGTACGACTCCGTATCCTAGATCGATACTAGACCCGCGAAGATTATCGAGTAGTTAGACGATACTAGCGACCTAAATACTACCGTCTCCGAGTAGATAGATAACTCTACTATAGCGACCGAGAGTATAATTAAGTATACGTCCTTAGCTAAGTCTAGTACTACTAACTATACTAGTACTAAGAAGTCGTTTAAGTATAAGAGGATAAATACGAACCCGAATACGAGTATACTTACGAGTACGACTAGACCCTTAATACCGATCCCGTAGATAAACTAGATTATAAACTCGGTTATATATACGACCGCCTCCGTCCTTACGAACCTAATAATAATTACGAACGACT
The DNA here is from genome assembly GCA_000504385.2 of Exutisphaerella laricina CBS 326.52. NCBI lineage: Eukaryota > Fungi > Ascomycota > Dothideomycetes > Mycosphaerellales > Mycosphaerellaceae > Exutisphaerella > Exutisphaerella laricina. Next base: position 3,207 of record AWYE02000265.1, on the reverse strand, counting down.
TTAAAAACACGTATAGCGAGCTAAATAAGTACCTATACGAGACTATCTACTATATTACGAATATATATATCTTTATCGACGAGTACTACCCCGAGTATAAGGACGTGTTTAATACTAAGACTAAGCGCTATAACGCCGTTAAGAGCGGCGACGCGTACCCGATTACCGACGGGAATCCGGATAATATCGAGGTCGAGACTATTAATAAGACCTATAAGAGGTATCTAAACAAAGCCTTAGCCTCTAATAAGAAGACGTATAGTAACGAGAGCTCGAGCGCGTCCTCTACTAGGGATTCGTTCTCGGACAGGGATATTATCTTTACTAGGCGTATACCTTAGTACTATAATAAGGGCGGGTATATTATCGAGAGCGGGAAGAAGAAGATAAATAAGACCTAGTATATTATCGCTAGGGCGTACGGCCTCGTAAGGTAATCGAGAGCTAGACTACGACCTACTACGACTATAAGATAACGTATATAACTACGATAACGATAATAACTAATATAACGTTCGAAGTCTATACTATCTGCCCGACGTTAGCTATAATAAGTATATAATAGAGAACGAGAGGCCCTTCGAGATCTAGAGGATAGCTAGACCCGGCTCCTTAAATAGGGACTTACCTATAATCGTACGCTACGCGTAGAACGAGTTAAAGGTCGATAATATCTCTATCTTCGTATCTAAAGCCGAGTACCTTACTACGGTTAGAGGCTACCCCTACTACTCGTCCTATAAGGGCTACTATATAATTAACCCGGACCTTAGCGTATATATAATCCCTTACGGCTTCGCGTCCGGCGACGAGCTTAGATATAGCGACGTAGCTACCCTTAATATCGCGATCTACGGCGGGCTTAAGACTACGGAGGAGGTCGCGGACTACTACTTCGGGAGGATTAAGGGTAAGAGCGGTATCTTAAGGAAGAGCTACAACTTAGCTAGGCCTACTAATACGATAAGGTTCGTAGTATCGCCCTTAGATTAGGACGTCGACGAGGAGTTAGGCGCGATTATCCTACCGAAGGACGTCTTTATAAAGGGTAAGTTCCTCTTCCTTAATAGGGACGGGACCTATACCTCGCGCTCGATTAAGGAGAGGGATATACTTATCCTCGGGAGGTAGCCGTTATAGGGGCCGATAAGTACGTTACCGATAAAGGTAAAGATAGCGATCGACGACGTATCTACGGTAAGGGTACCGTTAGAGACCTATAAGATAAATAATACCGACTTCGACGGCGACGAGTTATAGTAGTACTAGTTTATAAGCTCGGACGCGCGCGCGGAGTTAGAGATAGCGTAGGAGAGGGTATAGAATACGGGACAAGTTAACTATATTAAGAGGAGCGTATATAAGATTATCTCTAGGGCCGGCGCGAGGACCGATATTAACGCCGTAATATATAGTACTATACCGCTCGAGGATATAATCGACTACCCGAGCGGGGAGCTATACGATACCTTAATACTAAAGCCGAAGAGCTAGAGAGTAATAGGGTAGACGTCGTTTAACTCCTCGTACTAGCGTACGTAGGTAGAGAGGTCTATAGACGGGATCGAGAACTCGACTTTAGGTAAGTACGGGATTAGGAAGCCGTATATAGCTATAAGGAACTCTATAATAATAGGTACGATAGTAGTTAGGGATAAGAACTATATTAGAATTACGACTAAGGGTAATAACCTACTCCCGGTAATAATATTACCCCCGATAATAAACTACGGTACGTATACGTCCGGGCTTACGAAGCTAACCTCTACTATATACTAGAAGGGGATCGATATCGCTAAGCACGGTAACGATATAAGTAAGATTACGGCCGTAGATAGCCTTATAAAGACGACCGATAACTACTTCGGGATCGTAGTAAGGGAGTCGGTACCTAGCGTGTCCTAGATAACGGTATAGGAGGCGTCTATAAGTAGGTTACCGTATACGAAGATAGACTATATTAGGAGCGCGTCTTCGTCCGAGGACTTAGTAAAGAGGTCGATCGAGGTAATTAGTATAGTCGAGGAGCTAGACGACGTTAAGTTAACGGACGAGGAGAGGCTTACGGTAGCGACCTTCTTCGTATTCGCGTCTAAGAACGTAGTCGAGATCGTATCCGACGATATAATCGGGGTTATAGCCGGGTTATAGACCGACTAGTACACCTCTATTACGTAAAGTAATATTACCTAGCTTAAGAAGATACTTAGGTAGCCGCCCTAGGGCTCGTTTATAGATATAAGTATAGATATTAGCTCGGTCCTAGGGGCCCTCTTCCTCGGGAATATATCGATGTTCGCGCCCTTCGGCTCGTCCGGGAATAACGACCTAAGTACGATTAGGAACTAGTTAATAATCAAAACTATAGACTACTATAACGTAGTAGATATAGATTACCTCTCTCTATTATATATTAAGATAAATACGTACTACGAGTCCGATAAGGTTTTCGGCTACGACTACGAGTCGAGTTATATTTATATACGACTAGCTAGCCTCGGCCGCCTTATAGGTCGTATATACGTTCTTTACTACGATCTAGTTTATAATCTAGGTTATATCCTCTACTAAGTTCGGGCCGTTTATTACGAATATTATAGCGGGTAAGGTTCCGTTATCGAGTACGGTCCTCTTCGTATAGACGGGGTTAATATTAGATAGGGCGTAGGTAATAATCTTAAACGAGATCGTAGTCTCGTACCCGTTATAGATATTAACTAGGATATAGTATATAATTATACTCTAGTACTATCGAAGATTTTCGCTACGAATATATATATAATCGGGTACTAGAATACGTCTATATACGCGCTCGTCTTCTCGTAGCTAACTAGGCTCTACGTCTCGGTATAATACTTTAGCCTACGTACGGTAACGTCCCTCTCTATGTACGCGAACCCGTCTACTCCCCGGGTCTATACCTACTCGTAAAGTAGCTAAAGTAGGCCTTAACCTTCCTCGTCTCGATCCCCTCCCTATCTACGTTAGATACTAGATTACCGAATACCTCCCCGCCCTTAACCTTACCCGTCTTATCGTACGCCTTATATATTATAAATACGATCGTATTATCTCCTTCCCCTCTAATACCTTCGGATCTAGTAATAAGACTAAGAACGGCCCCGAGAAAATAAAGTTCCTCTTATACTTATTATATAATAGAATAGTTAAAAAAGACGTAATAAGCTATTAAGCACGGCTCTAACA